>JAPEVW010000825.1:0-44896 GCA_027921565.1 Artemia sinica | reverse complement strand
AGCTAAGTACCTCAAAATAATCTATCATTGCTAAGAATAACAGATACAATTTGACAATATGCATCCTTGTTTCTCAAAAATGAAAAAAAAGTACCTAAAAAATCATCTAGCTTTGCCAAGGCTAACAGATGTAACTCGACCATATGTATATATTTGCTTCTCAAAAGTAAATGCTAAGTCACTTTTATTCATCGAATATTGTTATGTATAATAGATGCAATTTAACCAAATGCATCCTGGCTTCTCGAACCTAAAAGCTAAGTACTTCAAAATCATCTAACATTGCTAAGGATAAAAGATGCAATTTGACCATATGCATCCTTATTTCTCGAAACTAAAAGCTAAGAACCTCTAAATCATCAAAAATTGTTTTGGATAGCAGATGCAATTTGACCAAATGTATCCTTGCTTCTGGAAACTAAAAGCTAAGTACCTCAAATTTATCTAAATTTGCTAAGGATAAGGGATGCAATTTGACCTTGTGCATCCTTGTTTCTCAAACTAAAAGCTAAGTACCTCAAAACATCTATCATTGCTAAGGATAACAGATGTAATTTTACCATGTGCACCCTTCATTCTCGGAACTCAAAATCATCTAACATTGCTAAGGATGACAGATTCAATTTGATCTTATGCACCCTTGTTTCAAAAGCTAAGTACCTCAAAAATATTTAATATTGCTAAGGATAACAGGTGCAATTTGACCATATGCATCCTTACTTCTCAAACTAAAAGCAAAGTAATTCAAAATCATCTAACATTGCTAAGGATAACAGATGCAATTTGACCATATGCATCCTTGCTTCTCAAATTAGAAGCTAAATACCTTAAAATAATGCATCGAACATTGTTATTGAAAGAGATGCAATTTGACCAAATGCATCCTTGCCTCTTGAAACTAAAAGCTAAATATCTCGAAATCATCTAACGTTGCTAAGGACAACAGATATAATTTGACCATATTCATCTTTGTTTCTCAAACTAAAAGCTAAGTTCCTCAAAATCATTTAGCATTGCTAAAAATAACAAATGCAATTTCACCATATGTTTCCTTGCTTCTCAAATTAAAAGCTATGTACCTCAAAACAATCTAACACTGTTAAGGATAACAGATGCAACTTGACCAAATGCATCCCTGCTTCTCTAAACTAAAAGCTATGCACCTCGAAATCATCTAACTTTGATAAGGATAAAAGAAATTTGAAAATATGCACCCTTGCTTCTCAAAAATAAAAGCAAAAATAAAAGATAATTTAAAGGTAAAAGTAGCTCTAAATTATCTAAAATTGTTATAGATAACAGAAGCAAGTCGACGAAATGCATCCTTTCTTCTTGAAACTAAAAGTTAAGTACCTCAAAATCAACTAACATTCCTAAGGGGTAACAGGTTCACTTTGACTATAAGCATCCTTGCCTCTCCAATTAAAAGCTAAGTACCTAAAAATCATCTAAAATTGTTATAGATAACAGATGCAAGTTGATAAAATGCATCCTTTCTTCTTGAAACTAAAAGTTAAGTACCTTAAAATCATCTAACATTGCTAAGGATAACAGGTGTAATTTGACCATATGCATCCTTACTTCTCAAACTAAAAGCAAAGTAATTCAAAATCATCTAACATTGCTAAGGATAACAGATGCAATATGACCATATGCATCCTTGCTTCTCAAATTAGAAGCTAAATACCTTAAAATAATGCATCGAACATTGTTATTGAAAGAGATGCAATTTGACCAAATGCATCCTCGCCTCTTGAAACTAAAAGCTAAATATCTCGAAATCATCTAACGTTGCTAAGGACAACAGATATAATTTGACCATATTCATCCTTGTTTCTCAAACTAAAAGCTAAGTTCCTCAAAATCATTTAGCATTGCTAAAAATAACATATGCAATTTTTTCCATTTGGATCTTTGCTTCTCAAACTAAGAGCTAAGGTCCTCAAAATCATCTAACATTGCTAAAAATAACAAATGAAATTTCACCATATGTATCCTTGCTTCTCAAATTAAAAGCTATGTACCTCAAAACAATCTAACACTGTTAAGGATAACAGATGCAACTTGACCAAATGCATCCCTGCTTCTCTAAACTAAAAGCTATGCACCTCGAAATCATCTAACTTTGATAAGGATAAAAGAAATTTGAAAATATGCACCCTTGCTTCTCAAAAATAAAAGCAAAAATAAAAGATAATTTAAAGGTAAAAGTAGCTCTAAATTATCTAAAATTGTTATAGATAACAGAAGCAAGTCGACCAAATGCATCCTTTCTTCTTGAAACTAAAGTTAAGTACCTCAAAATCAACTAACATTCCTAAGGGGTAACAGGTTCACTTTGACTACTATAAGCATCCTTGCCTCTCCAATTAAAAGCTAAGTACCTAAAAATCATCTAAAATTGTTATAGATAACAGATGCAAGTGATTAAAATGCATCCTTTCTTCTTGAAACTAAAAGTTAAGTACCTTAAAATCATCTAACATTGCTAAGGATAACAGATGTAATTTGACCATATGCATCCTTGCTTCTCAAAACTCAAAGCTAAGCATGTCTAAATCATCGAACATTGTTATGGATAACAGATGCGATTCGACCAAATGCATCCTTGCTTCTCGAAAACAAAAGCTAAGTACCTCAAAATCCTCTAGCATTGCGAAGGATATCAGATGCAATTTGAACACCTGCATCCTTACTTCTCAAACTAAGAGCTAAGGACCTCAAAATCATCTAACATTGCTAAAGATAATAGATGCAATTTTACCATATGCATCCTTTCTTCGCAAATTGAAAGCTAAGTACCTAAAAATAATCTAACATTGCTAAGGATAAAAGATACACTTTGACCATATGCATCCTTGCTTCTCAAAAATAAAAGCTAAGCACCTCAAAATCATCTAACTTTGCCAAGGATTGCCAAGGATGTAATTCGACCATATGTATCCTGGCTTCTCAAAACTAAATGCTAAGTATCTTTAAATTTGCGAACATTGTTATTTATAACAGATGCAATTTGACCAAAAGCATCCTTGCTTCTCCAAACTAAAAGTTAAGTACTTCAAAATCATCTAACATTGCTAAGGCTAGCAGATGCAATTTAACCATATACATCTTTGCTTCTCAAAACTAAAAGCTAAGCATCGCTACATCATCAAACATTGTTAATGATAACAGATGCAGTTTGACCAAAATGCATCCTTGTTTCTCAAACTAAAAGCTAAGTACCTCAAAATCATCTTACATCAATGAAGATAACAGATGCAATTTGAACATATACATTCTTGCTTCTCAAACTAAAAGCTTAATAAATAAACATCCTTGCTTTTCAAACTAAAAACATTTCCTCTAACATTGCTTAGGATACCTGATTCAATTTGTCAATATGAATCATTGCTTCTCAAAATAAAAGGTAAAGACCTCAAAATCATCTAACGTTACTAAGGATAAGAGACGCAATTTGACAATACGCATCCTTGCTTCTCAAACAAAAATTTAAGTACCTCAAAATCATCTAACATTGCTAAGGATATCAGATACAATTTGACCATAAACATCCTTGCTTTTCAAACTAAAACATTTCCTCTAACATTGCTTAGTATACCTGATGCAATTTGACAATATGAATCATTGCTTCTCAAAATAAAAGCTAAGGACCTCAAAATCATCTAACGTTGCTAAGGATATCAGATACAATCTGACCATATGCATCCTTGCTTCTCAAACTAAATGCTGAGTACCTCAAAATCATCTAACATTGCTAAGGATAACAGATGCAATTTTACCATAAACATCTTTGCTTTTCAAACTAAAACATTTCTAAGGATATAAAGTAATAATTTGAAAATATTCATCCTTGGATAGGAACTGGGCTTCTCAAACTAAAATAAATTTCTCAAAATCATCTAGCATTGCTAAAGATAACAGGTGCAATTTGACCACAGATGTAATTTGACCATATGCATCCTTGCTTCTCAACTAAAAGCTAAGTAACTCAAAATCATCTAATATTGCTAAAGATAACAGAAGCAATTTGACCATATGAATCCTTGCTTCTCAAACTAAAAGCAAAGTTCTTCAAAATCATGTAGCATTGCTAAAGATAACAGATGCACTTTGACCATATGGATCCTTGCTTCTCAAACTAAAAGCTAAGTACCTCCAAATCATCTAACATTGCTAAAGATAACATATGCAATTTAACCACATGGATACATTCTTCTCAAATCAAAAGCTAAGTACCTAAAAATAATCTAACATTGCTAAGGATAAAAGTTGCAATTTGACCATATGCATCCTAGGCTCTCAAACTAAAAGCTAAGTACCTCAAAATCTTCTAACTTTGCTAAGGATAACAGATGATAACAAAATCAACTAACATTCCTAAAGATAAGTACCTTAAAATTAGTACCTTAAGTACTTAAGTTAAGTACCTTAAGTTAAGTACCTTAAAATTATCTAACATTGCTTAGGATATCAGAAACAATTTGACAATATGCATGCTTGCCTCCCAAACTAAAAGCTAAGTACCTCAAATCATCTAACATTGCTAAGGATAACAGATGCAATTTGATCATAAGCATCTTTGCTTGTCAAACTAAATGCTAAGTACCTCAAAATAATTTATCTTTGCTAAGGATAACAGATACAATTTGACCATAAACATGCTTGCTTTTCAAACTAAAACATTTTCTAAGGATAACTGTTGGAAATTGACAAATTTCATCCTTGCTTCTCAAACTAAAATAAGTTTCTCAAAATCATCTAGCATTGCTATATATAACAGGTGCAAGTTGACCATATGCATCCTTGCTTCTCAAACAAAAAGCTAAGTACCTCAAAATCATCTAATATTGCTAAAGATAACAGATCTCAAAAAAATCAAAATAAAATCTAAATACCTAAAGCTAAATACCTAAAGCTACATTAAAAGCTAAATACCTCAAAACAATCTAACACTGTTATGGATAACAGATGTAATTTGACCAAATGGATCCTTGCTTCTCCAAACTAAAAGATAAGCACCTTGAAATCATCTAACATTGCTAAAGATAGCAGATGCAATTTAACCGTATGCAACCGTGCTTTCAAACTAATAGCTAAGTACCTCAAATTGTTATAGATATCAGATACAAATTGACCAAATTAATCTATGCTTCTTGAAACTAAAGACTAAGTATCTCAAAATCATCTAACTTTGCTAAGGATAACAATGCAATTTGACTATATGCATCCTTGCTTCTCAAATTAAAAGCTAAGTACCTCAAAATCATCTTACATCAATGAAGATAACAGATGCAATTTGAACATATACATTCTTGCTTCTCAAAGTAAAAGCTTAATAAATAAATTCAAATTCATTCAAATTCATTTAATTAAAAAACAAGACATAGCTCTCGTGGGCAAAGCCCAAATATGATGTCTCTTAGTCATAATTAACAAAATAAAGTTGTCTAATAAAACTTCGTCAGGATAAAAACACTTGAGATTGAGAATAAAATTATCCGGTAAAACTTCGTCAGAATAAAAATAAAAACTAAACAATAAAAACACTACAGATCATTATAATATTTGACAAAGCTTGGCACAAAGCTTTTACTATAACGCATGGTGTTACAGTGGACTGGGGTTAGTTTCGGAACTTTCTCAGCCACCTCCCTGGGGGGACGAGATCTTATAGGGACAAAAGGTGGGGGAAGGAATGATCGGTAGATGGGATGTTGAAGGAGGGTGGAGCCAAATCTTTGGCATAATTTTTCCTCGGCGGGAAGAAAGGGATTCAAGTTTAAATTCCTTGAGGTAAAAGGAGTAAGGTAGAGGGGATCCACCACAAATGATTTGCAGTGATCTCTTCTGAACTCGTTCTATTTTATCAATTTCATCCTGGGTAAGGGCAAAGTGCCAAACCGGACAAGCATATTCAACTAAGGGGCGGATGAAAGTGTGAAATATTAGTTTCAGCTTATCCTTAGGAACTCGAAATTTTTTCAGTGTTTTTAGCATTTGGATTGCGCCGTTAGCTTTTTTTACAATTGTCTTTGTATTCTCCCGCCATGAGAGATCAGAAGAAATCACCACACCAAGTAAGGTTATTTTATGGCTTATTAGCTCGGAAGCGATAGGAGGTTCGAAAGACGGTTGAGTATTCTGAAGAAAAGAAAATGTCGTGACCGAGCATTTGTCTTTATTCACGACCATGTTAAGTTCAGCCGCCTCTGAGGTAACTTGGTCAATGATACCAGCAGCATTGCTCTTCGAATCCTTAGATACGATTTCCGTTAAGGACAAGTCGTCAACGTATTTCCATCTGTCCCCCAGCTTAGCAGCGATTTCATTTATCATGAGGAGGAAGCCCAGCGGCCCGATCACCGTTCCTTGTGGGATTCTACAAAAAACTGGCAGAAAAGTGGAAAATTGGTCTTTATACTTCACAGTTTGCTCTCTATTTGTTAAGAAGCTCTTGATGATTTTAATAATAAAGCTGGGTATATTTTTTTCCGCCATTTTTTCTAAAAGGATTTTGTGATCAACAAGGTCAAATGCTTTTTTGAAATCAATTGCAATTAAATTTATCCATTTTCCAGGTTCATCCAGGTGTTTTAAATAAAATCAATTAAATTAACGAGGTAATGAACTGTCGAACACTTAGGGATGTTACCAAATTGCTTTCGATCAGTTACTTTCAAAAGATATTTTTTCAGCCATGCGGCAACAAAGCTTTCGTATATTCTGCTAAAAACTGACGTAACTGTGATCGGCCGGACACCAGAGAAATCATTAGCTGCTCCTTTCTTTGGAATTGGAGTAATAAACCCTTTCTTCCATTTCTTTGGAAAATATCCTGTTTTTGTTATATTATTGAAAATTATCTGAAGGGGAAATGATAATTCTTTAGCAAATGCTTTAATAAGAGCAACTGGAATGTCAAAAGGGGCAACGGAAGTTCTTTTTAACGAAGAGAGTTTACGGATTATAATTGCCGATGAAATATCAGCAATTAAATTATCATCTGAAGAAGTAGTTAACTTTACTGGAGGAGCCTCGGGTGGAAGAGGGGGGTAAGACTGCACAATTGAAGCAAAATGGGCATTTAAATCATTCGCGGTTTTCTCTAGAGGCTCATCCTTCATGAAGTCAACTGGTTGAGAACTTTTGCCAGTCAGACTTTTTACTTTACTGAAAAACTGCGACGGTTTGGACTCCAAAAGATGGTCAACTTCATTTTCATAGTAATTTGCTTGTGCCTTTTTGATTTTCCATTTTATTTGGTTTGCCAACTGTTTTGCTTGGTTCACTTGACCTTTTCGTATTAGGCGCAATTTATGTTTTATCAGTTGCTTTATTTTTGAATTTACGTATGGTTTATCACTAGAACAGAATTTAGTCTTACGTTCGGGAAAGCACTCGAGAAATTTTGAATTGAACTTATTATGGAATTCTTCTACTTGGGAATCCAAGTCTTTAGCTGAAGAGACCGCGACCCAATTTTCTCCCGTTATCCAGTCACCGAATTGCAGCAGACCATGGTCAGTGATCGGCCTTGAAGTAACTTCGGTTACTGAATATTTAATTTTTACTTTTTCCAAGGGGTTCCACTGTAACATATAATGATAACTTCCACCAAGTGGTGCTAGTTTACTGGGATTCTGGTAATATTCCGAAAGATTTGACAGGATTACATCCAGAGATGTGTTATAGATGGATTACATCCCTTAGTTGTTGGGAAATCGACTAGAGTTTTAAGGTTAAGTGACCTGGCCAGCGATTTGCTATCGAGTTCGTTAGCATCTCCTAGCATTACTACTCCAAAATATGGGTGAGTTCTCTGGACATAATCTGTCGATTCCTGCAGCTTCTCCCAAAAAGCTTTTCTTGCTGCAGCTGGCTGACCAGGTGAATAATAGAAAACGCACATTGCTTTGGCAGAGAGCGGCCTAGGGAGTCGCTTAGGTTGGGCTTTGACCCAAATAATTTCATCATTATCTTCAAGAAAAGGTATATTTAAAAGCTGAGGTTTAAAATATTCGTGCACGAGTGTCATTATTCCTCCTCCTTTTTTCCCAAGAGGATGGTCATCAGGCCGAAGTTTAATAAAAGAAGAAAAGTTAGGAACCCTCAATAAATTAAGATCTTGCCGGTGGACCTCGGAAACACAGATAACGGAAGAGCCAAGCATTTGAGCTGTAGTCTGAAGTTCAGTAAATTTCTCTAGATTTAAACTTTCGGCGTTGCTGTAAAGGAAAGAAGGAAATACGTAACGTTTGTCGTGAAACTCCCGGGAAAAAGGTTTATTTTGGAATTTCTTGCCCCCTATCGCGACTGGGGCAGCAACAGGATTACTTAAACTGAAGTCACCAACAATTTTTTCCTTCTGCAGGGAAAGGGGTAAAGGGGAGGGGGGATAGAATAAGGACGGGGCTGGTTGTTGATTCGCTGTTGATGAAAATGGATAGGTAGAGGAGGAGGAGGGAGGGGGTCTAAGAGGCTTCTGAGATGTGTCATAGGAGGGGTGGTGTACTGAAAAGGGATGCTGGATTCCCCAGGAAGGTGGACCTTCTTTTCTAGACCCCAAGAGGGTTTGTTTTGGATTTTCTGCTGTTTGCGTCGTCGAAAGTGGGCGTTTTAGATGAGCTTGGGTCAGTACGGTTAAAATGCGCTAGTCTACAATTTTCATCTAAGCATCTAAAACGAGGGCACATCTTTATATGATCAAGGACACATTCAATACTACTACATGACTTGGCAAGGAAACTATAACATGGATGTAGGAACCGGCAGTGAATACCAAATTTACATGTTCCTTCTTCGAAAAATTTACACACCCCTTTTGACTTGGGCTGTTCAGGGCAAGGTCGAACTGTTATCGGAGTCACTTTATTTTCATGAGCAAATTTACAACTAGCTCCCCTCTTGCAAAAACCATTCCGAAAGAACCAACACTCTCTTTTACATGGTGGCTTGATTATTTTCTCGAAAATGATATGTAAGTCCTCTTCCTGTAACTTGTCAATCGGAATCACATTATTCTCATCACTTGCGGCTATGTCAGTATTATTATTCACCGCACTTTGAAGGGGCATATCCGATGTAACTGACGCCGCACTTACAACATTCATTTCGCGTTGATTATTTTGGGTGGCTGGCTGGGTACCAAGTTCATGGCCGCTTGGGATTTGATCCAGTGGAAACCGGTTTTGAGACTGATTTATCTGCATCTTTAGAGAATCGATTGTTGTTTTTTTTTTTCGTCGACTAAAATGTCTAACTTACGGCGTTATTGCATACCAATCGCAAGTTTTTCAGAAACAGACCTGACTTCATTGTCAAGCTTATCGATAACAGAATCACGGGCTGAAAGTTCATTCTCAAGGGCAGAGCATTTATTTCTTAACGCTGAAATTTCTCGTATATATTCTCCACAATCGACACAGGGAGTTTTCTGTTTTTTGCTGGGCCTAGTTATTATCTTTGCTTGGGGATTGGAGGACCTGGGAGTTACTATAGGCGTGTTTTTCGCAACAGATCTAGGGCTTGCTTTTTGCGTAACTTTGCCAGAAAGTTTTTCATCACTTGTAATCAAAGGGGAAGTGGGAAAATCACAGTTTAAGCATAGCCATTTCTCTAACTTCTCTCTTAAGCCAAGAGTAATCTTTGCACATTTGGGGTGCCACCATTGGCTGCATTTAGTGCACTGAACTGTCCCACTGGTTGCTGGATTTCTACATTCAGGACAATAATATTTAGGCCTTATTAAAAGGGAAGTTATTGATTCTGACAGGAGGATCTGCCCCTCTCCTGCTCACCAATTAGGGTCACATTAATGTCTTATTATATTATATCACTTTACGTCTACACTCTTTGAATGCTCAAAATTAATAATATTTCTTAATCTCTTACTGCAGGCAGTTTCACTTGTTGCGCAATCCAATTAGATTCAAAGTTCAATCCAGTTTATGTCCTCTCGGAATATGAAGAATCTAGGTCAAGTTTACCAAAAGTCCATTGTTATTTATTCCTGACTTAATCCTTTAAATGATCTCTTAATTAACTCCGGTCACTAAATTAATTTAAGAACATACCGGACTTCAAATTTAATATATCCAATCTAGATAGATGTTTTCACCTTGAGATCTGATCAACGACTGCGATCTGATCATAAACATCCTTGCTTTTCAAACTAAAACATTTCTTCTAACATTGCTTAGGATACCTGATGCAATTTGACAATATGAATCATTGCTTCTCAAAATAAAAGCTAAAGACCTCAAAATCATCTAACGTTACTAAGGATAAGAGACGCAATTTGACAATACGCATCCTTGCTTCTCAAACAAAAATTTAAGTACCTCAAAATCATCTAACATTGCTAAGGATATCAGATACAATTTGACAATATGCATCCTTGCTTCTCAAACTAAAAGCTAAGTACCTCAAAATCATCTAACATTGCTAAGGATAACAGATGCAATTTGACCATAAACATCCTTGCTTTTCAAACTAAAACATTTCCTCTAACATTGCTTAGTATACCTGATGCAATTTGACAATATGAATCATTGCTTCACAAAATAAAAGCTAAGGACCTCAAAATCATCTAACGTTGCTAAGGATATCAGATACAATTTGACCATATGCATCCTTGCTTCTCAAACTAAATGCTGAGTACCTCAAAATCATCTAACATTGCTAAGGATAACAGATGCAATTTTACCATAAGCATCTTTGCTTTTCAAACTAAAACATTTCTAAGGATAAAAGTAATAATTTGACAATATTCATCCTTGGATAGGAACTGGCTTCTCAAACTAAAATAAGTTTCTCAAAATCATCTAGCATTGCTAAAGATAAACAGGTGCAATTTGACCACAGATGTAATTTGACCATATGCATCCTTGCTTCTCAACTAAAAGCTAAGTAGCTCAAAATCATCTAATATTGCTAAGATAACAGAAGCAATTTGACCATATGAATCCTTGCTTCTCAAACTAAAAGCTAAGTTCATCAAAATCATGTAGCATTGCTAAAGATAACAGATGCACTTTGACCATATGGATCCTTGCTTCTCAAACTAAAAGCTATGTACCTCCAAATCATCTAACATTGCTAAAGATAACATATGCAATTTAACCACATGCATACATTCTTCTCAAATCAAAAGCTAAGTACCTAAAAATAATCTAACATTGCTAAGGATTAAAGTTGCAATTTGACCATATGCATCCTAGGCTCTCAAACTAAAAGCTAAGTACCTCAAACTCTAAAATTTTTATAGATAACAGATGCAAGTTGACAAAATGCATCCTTTCTTCTTGAAACTAAAAGTTAAGTACCTTAAAATCATCTAACATTGGATAACAGATGTAATTTGACCATATGCATCCTTGCTTCTCAAAACTCAAAGCTAATCATGTCTAAATCATCGAACATTGTTATGGATAACAGATGCGATTTGACCAAATGCATCCTTGCTTCTCGAAAACAAAAGCTAAGTACTTTCAAAATCCTCTAGCATCACGAAGAATATCAGATACAATTTGAACATCTGCATCCTTACTTCTCAAGCTAAGAGCTAAGGACCTCTAAATTATTTAACATTGCTAAAGATAACAAATGCAATTTTACCATATGCATCCTTTCTTCGCAAATTAAAAGCTAAGTACCTAAAAATAATCTAACATTGCTAAGGATAAAAGATATAATTTGACCATATGCATCCTTGCTTCTCAAAAATAAAAGCTAAAGCACCTCAAAATCATCTAACTTTGCCAAGGATTGCCAAGGATGTAATTCAACCATATGTATCCTGGCTTCTCAAAACTAAATTCTAAGTATCTTTAAATTTGCGAACAGTGTTATGTATAACAGATGCAATTTGACCAAAAGCATCTTGCTTCTCCAAACTAAAAGTTAAGTACTTCAAAATCATCTAACATTGCTAAGGATAGCAGATACAATTTAACCATATGCATCCTTGCTTCTCAAAAACTAAAAGCTAAGCACCGCTACATCATCGAACATTGTTACTGATAACAGATGCAGTTTTACCAAAAAGCATCCTTATTTCTCAAACTAAAAGCTAAGTACCTCAAAATCATCTTACATCGCTAAAGATAACAGATGCAATTTGAACATATACATTCTTGCTTCTCAAACTAAAAGCTTAATACCTGAAAGTCCTCTAACATTGCTTAGGTTACCTGATGCAAATTGACAATATGCATCATTGCTTCTCAAAATAAAAGCTAAAGACCTCAAAATCATCTAACGTTACTAAGGATAAGAGACACAATTTGACAATACGCATCCTTGCTGCTCAAACAAAAATTTAAGTACCTCAAAATCATCTAGCATTGCTTAGGATATCAGATACAATTTGACAATATGCATGCTTGCCTCCCAAACTAAAAGCTAAGTACCTCAAAATCATCTAACATTGCTAAGGATAACAGATGCAATTTGACCATAAGCATCTTTGCTTCTCAAACTAAATGCTAAGTACCTCAAAAATCATTTAACTTTGCTAAGGATAACAGATACAATTTGACCATAAACATGCTTGCTTTTCAAACTAAAACATTTCTAAGGATAACTGTTAGAAATTGACAAATTTCATCCTTGCTTCTCAAAACTAAAATAAGTTTTCTCAAAATCATCTAGCATTGCTATATATAACAGGTGCAAGTTGACCATATGCATCCTTGCTTCTCAAACATAAAGCTAAGTACCTCAAAATCATCTAATATTGCTAAAGATAACAGATCTGAAAAAAATCAAAATAAAATCTAAATACCTAAAGCTAAATACCTAAAGCTACATCAAAAGCTAAATACCTCAAAACAATCTAACATTGTTATGGATAACAGATGCAATTTGACCAAATGGATCCTTGCTTCTCCAAACTAAAAGCTAAGCACCTTGAAATCATCTAACATTGCTAAAGATAGCAGATGCAATTTAACCGTATGCAACCTTGCTTTCAAACTAATAGCTAAGTACCTCAAATTGTTATAGATATCAGATACAAATTGACCAAATTAACCCATGCTTCTTGAAACTAAAGGCTAAGTATCTCAAAATCATCTATCTTTGCTAAGGATAACAATGCAATTTGACTATATGCATCCTTGCGTCTCAAATTGAAACTTAAGTACCACAAAAGAATGTAAAATTGCTAAGAAAACAGATATAATTTGACTATATGCATCCTTTCTTCTCAAACTAAACTCTATGTACCTCAAAACATCTAACATTGCTAAGGATAATAGATGCAATTTGACCATATGCATCCTCGCTTCTCAAACTAAAAGATAAGTACCTCAAAATCATCTAAAATTTCTAAAGGTAACAGATACAGTTTGAAAATATGCATCCTTGCTTCTCAAACAAAAAGCTAAGTAACTCAAAATCATCTAGCATTGCTAAAGATAACATATGCACTTTGACCATATGCATCCTTGCTTCTCAAACTAAAAGCTAAGTTCCTCAAAGTCATGTAAAATTGCTAAAGATAACAGATGCTATTTGACCATATGGATCCTTCCTTCTCAATCTAAGAGGTAAGTACCTAAAAATCATCTAGCATTGCTAAAGAAAACAGATGTAATTTGAAAATATGCATCCTCGCTTCTCAAACTAAGAGCTAGGTACCTAAAAATCATCTAAAGTTGCTAAAGATAACAGATGTAATTTGACCTTAAGCATCCTTGCTTCTCAAACTAAAAGCTAAGTATCTCATAACCATCAATCATCTCTAAGGATAAAAGATACAATTTGATCTTATGCCGCCTTGTTTCTCAAAATAAAAGATAACTACCTCAAAATCAACTAACATTGCCATGGATAACAGATGCGATTTGACCATATTCATCCTTGCTTCTCAAATTAAAAGCTAAGTACGTCAAAATCATCAAACATTGCTAAGGATTACAGATGCAATTTGACCATATGTATCCTTTCTTCTCAAATTAAAAGCTAAGTACCTAAAAAAATCTAACATTGCTAAGGATAACAGATGCAATTTGAACATATGAGTCCTTGCTTCTCAAAAAAGCTAAGTTCCTAAAAATAATATAACATTGCTAAGGTTAACAGATGAAATTTGACCAAATGCATCCTTGCTTTTTCAAACTAAAATCTAAAGACCTCAAAATCGTCTAACTTTGTTAAGGATAACAGATGCAATTTGACCATATGCATCCTTGCTGCTTCTCAAATTAAAAGCTAATTACGTCGAAATCATCTAACATTGCTAAGGATAACAGATGCAATTTGACCATATGTATCCTTTCTTCTCAAATTAAAAGCTAAGTACCTAAAAATATCTAAAATTGCTAAGTATAACGGATTCAGTTTTACCATATGACTCCTTGCTTCTCAAAAACAAGCTAAGTTCCTAAAATAATATAACATTGTTATGGATAACATGTGCAATTTTACCAAATCCATCCTTGCTTCTCGAAACTAAAAGCAAAGCACCTCAAAATCATCTAACATTGCTAAGGATAATAGATATAATTTGAACATATGCAACCTTAATTCTTAAAAAACAAAAGCTAAGTACCTCCAAATCATTGAAAATTGTTATCGATAACAGATACAAGTTTACCAATTGCATCCTTGCTTCTTGAAACTAAAAGTTAAGTACCTCAAAAACATCTAACATTGTTAAGGATAATAGATTCAAAAGCTAAGTATCTCAAAAAAATCAAAATAAAGTCTAAATACCTACAGCTAAATTAAAAGCTAAATACCTCAAAACAAGCTAACATTGTTATGGATAACAGATGCAATTTGACCAAATGGATCCTTGCTTCTCGCAACTAAAATCTAAGCACCTTGAAGTCATCTAACACTGCTAAAGATAGCAGATGCAATTTAACCGTATGCAACCTTGCTTCTCAAACTAATAGCTAAGAACCTCAAATTGTTATAGATATCAGATACAAATTGACCCAATTAATCCATGCTTCTTGAAACTAAAGGCTAAGTATCTCAAAATCATCTAACTTTGCTAAGGATAACAGATGCAATTTGACTATATGCATCCTTGCTTCTCAAATTAAAAGCTAAGTACCACAAAAGAATGTAAAATTGCTAAGAAAACAGCTATAATTTGACCGTATGCATCCTTTATCTCAAACTAAACTCTATGTACCTCAAAACATCTAACATTGCTAAGGATAACAGATACAATTTGACCATATGCATCCTTGCTTCTCAAACTAAAAGCTAAGTAACTCAAAATCATCTAGCATTGCTTAAGATAAAATATGCACTTTGACCATATGCATCCTTGCTTCTCAAACTAAAAGCTAAGTTCCTCAAATCATGTAGCATTGCTAAAGATAACAGATGCTATATTGACCATATGGATCCTTCCTTCTCAATCTAAGAGGTAAGTACCTAAAAATCATCTAGCATTGCTAAAGAAAACAGATGTAATTTGAAAATATGCATCCTTGCTTCTCAAACTAAGAGCTAGGTACCTAAAAATCATCTAAAGTTGCTAAAGATAACAGATGTAATTTGACCATATGCATCCTTGCTTCTCAAACTAAAAGCTAAGTATCGCAAAACCGTCAATCAATGCTAAGGATAAAAGATACAATTTGATCTTATGCCGCCTTGTTTCTCAAAATAAAAGCTAACTACCTCAAAATCAACTAACATTGCCATGGATAACAGATGCAATTTGACCATATTCATCCTTGCTTCTCAAATTAAAATCTAAGTACGTCAAAATCATCAAACATTGCTAAGGATTAGAGATGCAATTTGACCATATGTATCCTTTCTTCTCAAATTAAAAGCTAAGTACCTAAAAAAATCTAACATTGCTAAGGATAACAGATGCAATTTGACCATATGACTCCTTGCTTCTCAAAAAAGCTAAGTTCCTAAAAATAATATAACATTGCTAAGGTTAACAGATGAAATTTGACCAAATGCATCCTTGCTTTTCAAACTAAAATCTAAGGACCTCAAAATCTTCTAACTTTGTTAAAGATAACAGATGCAATTTGACCATATGCATCCTTGCTTCTCAAATTAAAAGCTAATTAAGTCGAAATCATCTAACATTGCTAAGGATAACAGATGCAATTTGACCATATGTATCCTTTCTTCTCAAATTAAAAGCTAAGTACCTAAAAATATCTAAAATTGCTAAGTATAACGGATTCAGTTTTACCATATGACTCCTTGCTTCTCGAAAACAAGCTAAGTTCGTAAAAATAATATATAACATTGTTATGGATAACATGTGCAATTTGACCAAATCTATCCTTGCTTCTCGAAACTAAAAGCAAAGCACCTCAAAACATCTAACATTGCTAAGGATAATAGATATAATTTGAACATATGCAACCTTAATTCTTAAAAAACAAAAGCTAAGAACCTTCAAATAATTGAAAATTGTTATCGATAACAGATGCAAGTTTACCAATTGCATCCTTGCTTCTTGAAACTAAAAGTTAAGTACCTCAAAAACATCTAACATTGTTAAGGATAACAGATGCAACTTGACTATATGCATCCTTGCTTCTCAAATTAAAAGCTAAGTACCTAAAAATAATGTAACATTGCTAAGGATAACAGATGGAATTTGACCCTTTGCATCCATGCTTCTCAAATTAAAAGCTAAAACCTAAGTACCTTTATTTCATCGAACATTGTTTATAGAAAGAGATGCAATTTTACCAAATATATCCTCGCCTCTCGAAAATAAAAGCTAAGTATCTCGAAATCATCTAACAGGACAAGAGATTCAATTTGACCATATGCATTCTTGACTCTCAAACTAAAAGCTAAGTACCAGAAAATCCTCTAACATTGCTTAGGATAACATTGCCTGATGCAATTTGACAATATGAATCATAGCTTCTAAGAATAAAAGCTAAGGAACTCAATATCATCTAACGTTGCTAAGGATATCAGATACAATTTGACCATATGCATCCTTGCTTCTCATACTAAATGCTGAGTACCTCAAAATCATCTAACATTGCTAAGGATAACAGATGCAATTTTCTCATAAACATCCTTGCTTTTCAAACTAAAACATTTCTAAAAATAACAGTTGTAATTTGACAATATTCATCCTTGGATAGGAACTGGCTTCTCAAACTAAAATAAGTTTCTCAAAATCATCTAGCATTGCTAAAGATAACAGGTGAAATATGACCATGTGGATCCTTGCTTCTCAAACTAAGAGCTAAGTACCTCAAAATTTATCTAGCATTGCTAAAGATAATAGATGTAATTTGACCATATGCATCCTTTCTTCTCAAATTAAAAGCTAAGTATCTCAAAAAAGTCCAACATTGTTAAGGATAACAGATGCAATTTGACCATATGTATCCTTGCTTCTAAAATTAAAAGCTAAATACCTCAAAACAATCTAAAATTGTTATGGATAACAGATGCAATTTGACGAAATGCATCCTTGCTTCTCAAACAAAAATTCAAGTACCTCAAAATCATCTAACATTGCTAAGGATATCAGATACAATTTGACCATATGCATCCTTGCTTCTCAAACTAAATGCTGAGAACCTCAAAATCATCTAACATTGCTAAGGATAACAGATGCAATTTTACCATAAACATCCTTGCTTTTCAAACTAAGACATTTCTAAGGATAACTGTTGTAATTTCACAATATTCATCCTTGGATAGGAACTGGCTTCTCAAACTAAAATAAGTTTCTCAAAATCATCTAGCATTGCTAAAGATAACATGTGCAATTTGACCATATGGATCCTTGCTTCTCAAACTAAGATCTAAGTACCTCAAAATTATCTAGCGTTTTGCTAAAGATAACAGATGGAATTTGACCATATGCATCCTTTCTTCTCAAATTAAAAGCTAAGTAACTCAAAAAAATCTACCATTGTTTTGGATAACAGATGCATTTGACGAAATGCATCCTTGCTTCTCGAAACCAACAGCTAAGCACCTTGAAATCATCTAACATTGCTAAGGATAGCATATGCAATTTGACCGTATGCATCCTCGCTTCTCAAACTAATAGCTAAGTACCTCAAACTGTTATATATAACAGATGCAAGTTGACCAAATTCATCCATGCTCTTTGAAACTAAAGGCTAAGTATCTCAAAATCATCTAACTTTGCTAAGGATAATAGATGCAATTTGACTATATGCTTCCTTGCTTCTCAAATTAAAAGCTAAGTACCATAAAATAATATAACATTGCTAAAAAAACAGATGTAATTTGACCATATGCATCCTTTATTCTCAAACTAAACGCCATATACCTCAAAATCATCTAACATTGTTAAGGATAACAGATGCAATTTGATCATATGCATCCTTGCTTCTCAAACTAAAAGCTGAGTACCTCAAAATCATCTAGCATTACTAAGGATAACAGATGCAGTTTGACCATATGTATCCTTCCTTCTCGAACTAAAAGCTAAGTACCCCAAAATCATATAACATTACTAAGGATAACAGATATAATTTGACCATATGCATCCTTGCTTCTCTAACTAATAGCTAAGGACCTCAAAACGATCTAACATTGTTAATGATAACAGATGCTGTTTGAGCTTTTGCATCCTTGTTTCTCAAACAAAAAGCTAAGTTCCTAAAAACCATCTAACATTGCGAAATATAACAGATGCAATTTGACCATATTCATCCTTGCTTCTCAAACTAAAAGCTGAGTACCTCAAAATCATCTAGCATTGCTAAGGATAACAGATGCAGTTTGACCATATGTATCCTTGCTTCTCGAACTAAAAGCTAAGTACCCCAAAATCATCTAACATTACTAAAGATAACAGATATAATTTGATCACATGCATCCTTGCTTCTCTAACTAATATCTAAGTACCCCAAAACGATCTAACTTTGCTAAGGATAACAGATACAATTTGAACATAAGCAACCTTGCTTCTCAAAAATAAAAGCTAAGTACCACTTAATCATCTAAAATTGTTTTAAATAACATATGCAAGTTGACCAAATGCATACTTTTTTCTTGAAACTAAAAGTTAAGCACCTCAAAATCATCTAACATTGCTAGGATAACAGATGTAATTTGAGCCAAATGCATTCTTGCTTCTCCAAACTCAAAGCTAAGCATTTTTAAATCATCGCACATTGTTATAGATAACAGATGCAATTCGACCAAATGCATCCTCACTTTTCGAAAATAAAAGTGCCTCAAAATCCTCTAGCATTGCTCAGGACAACAGATGCAACTTGCATATCTGCATCCTTGCTTCTCAAACTAAGAGCTAAGAACCTCAAAATCATCTAACATTGCTAAAGATAACAGATGCAATTTGCCCATATGCATACTGTCTTCTCAAATTAAAATACAAACAGCTCAAATTCGTCCAACTTCGCTAAAGATAATAGATGCAATTTGACCATATGCACCCTTACTTCTCAAATTAAAAGCTAAGTACCTCAAAATAATCTAACATTGTTATGGACAACATATGCAATATGACCAAATTCATCCTTGCTTCTCGAAACAACCTTTTTTTCTTATTTTTTTTATACAATGAATTATGTTTGACGTGAACGTCACGTTCTTTTGATAATATATATTTATGAATAGTGCCTTTTAGATATATATCTAGTGCTTTTTTGGACTTAAAATTCAAATTCGTCAAACATGATGTGAAAGAAAATCTTAAAATTAAATTCTATTCTATTCTAATCTAAAACCTAAGCACCTCAAAATCATCTAACATTGCTAAGGATGACTGATATTATTTGAAAATATGCAACCTTGCTCCTCAGAAATAAAAGTTAAGTACCTCTAAATTCCCGAAAATTTTTATAGATTTCAGATTCAAATTTACCAATTGCATCCTTGCTTCTTGAAACTAAAAGCTAAGTACCTCAAAATCATCTTACATTGTTAGAGAAACAGATGCGACTTGACTAAATGCATCCTTGCTTCGCAATTTAGAAGCTAAGTACCTCAAAATGATATAACATTGCTAAGGATAACAGATGCTTCTCAAAACTAAAAGCTATGTATCTCTAGATCATGGAACATTTTTATGTTTAACAGATGCAATTTGACCAAATGCATTCTAGTTTCTCAAAAATAAATGCTAAGTACCTCAAAATCATCTAAAATTGCTAAGGACAACAGATGCAATTTGACCTTATGCATCCTTGTTACATAAACTAATAGCTAAGTACCTCAAAATCATCTAATATTGCTAAGGATAACTGATAAAATTTGACCATATGCATCCTTGGTTCTCAAACTAAAAGCTAAGTTCTTCAAAATCATCTAGCCTTGCTAAGGATAACAGATACAATTTGAACATAAGCATCCTTGCTTCTCAAACTAAGAGCTAAGAACCTCAAAATCATCAAACATTGCTTAGGATAACAGAAGCAATTTGACCATATGCATCCTTTCTTCACAAAATTAAAAGCTAAGTACCTCAAAATAATCTATCATTGCTAAGAATAACAGATAAAATTTGACAATATGCATCCTTGTTTCTCAAAAATGAAAAAAGTACCTGAAAATCTTCTAGCTTTGCCAAGGCTAACATATGTAACTCGACCATATGTATATTTGCTTCTCAAAAGTAAATGCTAAGTCACTTTTATTCATCGAATATTGTTATGCATAATAGATGCAATATGACCAAATGCATCCTGGCTTCTCGAACCTAAAAGCTAAGTACTTCAAAATCATCTAACATTGCTAAGGATAAAAGATTCAATTTGACCATATGCACCCTTACTTCTCAAATTAAAAGCTAAGTACCTCAAAATAATCTAACATTGTTATAGATAACATATGCAATATGATCAAATTCATCCTTGCTTCTCAAAACATCCTTTTTTCTTATTTTTTTATACAATGAATTATGTTTGACGTGAACGTCACGTTCTTTTGATGATATATATTTATGAATAGTGCCTTTTACATATATATCTAGTGCTTTTTTGGACTTAAAATTCAAATTCGGCAAACATGATGTGAAAGAAAATCTTAAAATTAAATTCTATTCTAAACTAAAAGCTAAGCACCTCAAAATCATCTAACATTGTTAAGGATGAATGATATTATTTGAAAATATGCAACCTTGCTCCTCAGAAATAAAAGTTAAGTACCTCTAAATCCCCAAAAATTGTTATAGATTTCAGATTCAAATTTACCAATTGCATCCTTGCTTCTTGAAACTAAAAGCTAAGTACCTCAAAATCATCTTACATTGTTAGAGATAACAGAGGCGACTTGACTAAATGCATCCTTGCTTCTCAACTTAGAAGCTAAGTACCTCAAAATGATGTAACATTGCTAAGGATAACAGATGTAATTTTACCAATTGCATCCTTGCTTCTCAAAACTAAAAGCTATGTATCTCTAGATCATGGAACATTTTTATGGATAACAGATGCAATTTTGCCCAAATGCATTCTCGTTTCTCAAAAATAAATGCTAAGTACCTAAAAATCATCTAAAATTGCTTAGGATAACAGAAGCAATTTGACCATATGCATCCTTTCTTCACAAATTAAAAGCTAAGTACCTCAAAATAATCTATCATTGCTAAGAATAACAGATACAATTTGACAATATGCATCCTTGTTTCTCAAAAATGAAAAAAAGTACCTGAAAATCATCTAGCTTTGCCAAGGCTAACAGATGTAACTCGACCATATGTATATTTGTTTCTCAAAAGTAAATGCTAAGTCACTTTTATTCATCGAATATTGTTATGCATAATAGATGCAATTTAACCAAATGCATCCTGGCTTCTCGAACCTAAAAGCTAAGTACTTCAAAATCATCTAACATTGCTAAGGATAAAAGATGCAATTTGACCATATGCACCCTTACTTCTCAAATTAAAAGCTAAGTACCTCAAAATAATCTAACATTGTTATGGATAACATATGCAAAATGACCAAATTCATCCTTGCTTCTCAAAACATCCTTTTTTTCTTATTTTTTATACAATGAATTATGTTTTGACGTGAACGTCACATTCTTTTGATGATATATATTTATGAATAGTGCCTTTTAGATATATATCTAGTGCTTTTTTGGACTTAAAATCCAAATTCGGCAAAAACATGATGTGAAAGAAAATCTTAAAATTAAATTCTATTCTAAAACTAAAAGCTAAGCACCTCAAAAATCATCTAACATTGCTAAGGATGACTGATATTATTTGAAAATATGCAACCTTGCTCCTCAAAAATAAAAGTTAAGTACCTCTAAATCCCCAAAAATTGTTATAGATTTCAGATTCAAATTTACCAATTGCATCCTTGCTTCTTGAAACTAAAAGCTAAGTACCTCAAAATCATCTTACATTGTTAGAGATAACAGATGCGACTTGACTAAATGCATCCTTGCTTCTCAACTTAGAAGCTAAGTACCTCAAAATGATGTAACATTGCTAAGGATAACAGAGGTAATTTTACCAATTGCATCCTTGCTTCTCAAAACTAAAATCTATGTATCTCTAGATCATGGAACATTTTTATGGATAACAGATGCAATTTGACCAAATACATTCTCGTTTCTCAAAAATAAATGCTAAGTACCTCAAAATCATCTAAAATTGCTAAGGACAACAGATGCAATTTGACCTTATGCATCCTTGTTACACAAACTAATAGCTGCTAAGTACCTCAAAATCATCTAATATTGCTAAGGATAACAGATAAAATTTGACCATATGCATCCTTGTTTCTCAAACTAAAAGCTAAGTTCTTCAAAATCATCTAGCCTAAGGATAACAGATACAATTTGAAAATAAGCATCCTTGCTTCTCAAACTAAGAGCTAAGAACCTCAAAATCATCAAACATTGCTTAGGATAACAGAAGCAATTTGACCATATGCATCCTTTCTTCACAAATTAAAAGCTAAGTACCTCAAAATAATCTATCATTGCTAAGAATAACAGATACAATTTGACAATATGCATCCTTGTTTCTCAAAAATGAAAAAAAGTACCTGAAAATCATCTAGCTTTGCCAAGGCTAACAGATGTAACTCGACCATATGTATATTTGCTTCTCAAAGGTAAATGCTAAGTCACTTTTATTCATCGAATATTGTTATGTTTAATAGATACAATTTAACCAAATGCATCCTGGCTTCTCGAACCTAAGAGCTAAGTACTTCAAAATCATCTAACATTGCTAAGGATAAAAGATTCAATTTGACCATATGCATCCTTATTTCTCGAAACTAAAAGCTAAGAACCTCTAAATCATCAAAAATTGTTTTGGATAGCAGATGCAATTTGACCAAATGCATCATTGCTGCTGGAAATAAAAGCTAAGTACCTCAAAATTATCTGACATTGCTAAGGATAAGGGATACAATTTGACTTTGTGCTTCCTTGTTTCTCAAACTAAAAGCTAAGTACCTCAAAACATCTATCATTGCTAAGGATAACAGATTTAATTCTACCATGTGCACCCTTGATTCTCAGAACTCAAAATCATCTAACATTGCTAAGAATGACAGATTCAATTTGATCTTATGCACCCTTGTTTCCAAAACTAAAAGCTAAGTACCTCAAAATCATTTAATATTGCTAAGGATAACAGGTGCAATTTGACCATATGCATAAGATTGATAAGATAAGATATTTTTTCAAAAATTACTATCACAAGCCCCGAAGGGTCGAATTCGCATTTTGGGGGGTCCTATAAAAAAAAAAAGACATAGAAATAGCACAACAACTAAAAAACTGGCTAAACAATGCCAAAAACAACAATATCAGGAAGGCAAAGCCATTCATTAGTCTAAAAAACAAAAGTGTCAAATGTAAGAAAGTTAAAAAGGCACAAATTTAAAACAAAACCAAAAAAAATTGAGATAAAAATAATGTTAAAAAGTTTAAAAAGAGAGTATATAAAAAGGGGAGGGAACGGAAGAGCCAAACGGACACCAGCATGGGTATCACCAGTAAAAAAAAAAAAACAAAAAAAAAAACTAGTGGTTTATTTGATCAGTAATGAAGGGGACAAAGGTTTTTCATATCTGGAGGTTAAACAACGGATGGGGGACAAGATAGGGATGGGTTCAGATACAGTACGTGGCAGGCGGTGTCTGGATGGGGAGTCTCTTTTGGGGAAATGTTTTCCGTGCGAGGGTTTATTATTGCATTTTTTGCAAAACGGAGGCACAGCGTTCCTCTCCTGTGCTCAAGAGTTTCCAGCTTGGCCTTTTTTAGAAGGAGTGAATATGATACCAAAGTTTCTTTAAAAAATATTCTTGGGGCTCTTTTTTGAATAGATTCAATTTATCTGATTCATCACGGGAGATGCCAGGATGCCAAACTGGACAAGCATATTCAAGATGCGGGCGGACAAAGGAAGTATAAATCCTTAAAGAATGGGAGGGGGGATGTTAAATTTATTCAAGAGCTTAAGGAGAGACATGGACGCATTAGCTCTACGGACAATATCTTTCACGTGGATATCCCACTTTAAATTAGAGGAAATTGTAACCCCAAGTAATTTAAAGGAAGACACAGAAATATCTGGGGGGAAAGGGTTAAGGAAGGCGGAAATAGATTTCAAGAAATTTATCGTCATTATATTTGATTTAGTGGAATTTATTTTCATATTTAGGTTCTTAGCTTCATCCGAAATGTGGGATAGAATTTCAAGGGGGTTACTTTTAATATTCATGTGACATACTTCGAGGATCGTCAAGTCATCTACGTATTTCCACCTTTGGGGGAAGTCCTTACCAATATCGTTAATCATTACTAGAAATAAAAGTGGTCCCAATAAGGTTCCTTGAGGAATTCCACAATATATAGGGAGAGGGTTAGAGAAAATATTTTTGTATTTAACAACTTGGGATCTATTTGAAAGAAAAGATATAACAATATTTACTAACAGAGGATCAAGTTTAAAGTTAACCAGTAGTGAACGAATTAGGGTGGTGTGGTCAAACAGGTCAAAAGCTTTTTGGAAATCAACTAAGACAAGGTTCAGCCAGACATTTGGTTTATCAAGGTTACTTACGATGGTATGCATTAAGTGCACAAGGTAATGGGTGGTGGAAGTTTTATTTAAGTTACTAAACTGCCGGGTGTCAATACGCGGACAAATTTTATCCTTAAGCTAGTCACAGAGGAAACCTTCATAAAGTTTGGAAAAAACAGAAGTGAGCGTAATGGGGCGAATGTTGGCGAAAGTCAGACTGGCGCATTTTTTAGGGACAGGTGTTATAAAACCTTGTTTCCAGCAACTTGGGAATTTACCAAATTTTGTGATGTGGTTGAAAATATTTGATAAAGGTTCAGCAATATTGTCCGAAAAGGCTTTAGTTAAGTCAACCGGGATGTCCAAGGGACAAATACTTGATTTTCTAAGCTTAAGAATTTTATTTATAACATCAGAGGGAGAAATAAAGGGGAAGGGTAGTTTGGGGAAGGAAAGTTATTGGGAGGAATAGTTGGACTTGAGCAAGTGAAAGGGGGAGGACTTTGCACGATGGAAGCAAGGTACAAGTTCAGAACGTTGGCAGTCTTATTAGGGAGTTCAGGGAGATGAAAATCAATTGCGGAAGAACTTTTTCCGCATATTTCTTTAATTTTTCTGTACCATTGCTTGGGCTTGTTAGAATATAGATCTTTGACTTTATTATTATAATAATTAGAAGCTGCTTTTCTTAATTTTTTCTTTAGGAACTTCCTTAGACTATTAGCCTCAGTAATAGGACCGGCTTTGAAAAAATTGATTTTTTTCTTATAAGTTTTTTAAAAGACTCAGTAACATAAAGCTTATCTGTAGAGCACGTTTTAAATTTTTTCTCAGGGAAGTGGAATTCATAATTACTCCTCTATAGATTTTGGAGGGACAAAGCCATATAGTCAACGTCATTTCTTTGATACACAGTGGACTAATTGTCAGTAGTAATCCAGGAGCCAAAATTGAAAAGTCCTGAGTCAGTGATAGGTCTATAAGCGGTTTCAGTTATAGAAAACGACTGTTTAACTTTAGCCAGCGGAGATAGGGAAAAGGCTAAAGTGGTAACTACCCCCTAGAGGGGGCAGAGTGGAGACGGGTTTGTAAAACTTCGAAATATTAGTGCAAATTAAATCAAGAGTAGTATTGCCTTTTGTAGTAGGGACATTAACGACCAGTTTTAAATTAAAAGCGTTACATGTAGAATCGAGTCTTATATCGTTTGCGTTACCAATTAGGAAAATTCCTGCATTTGGATATTTTGATAGTACAAAGTCAGCACTTGCATGTAATTTTTCGATAAAATTTATTTTGTCAGCGGATCTCTGATTAGGGGAGTAATAAAAACAACAAAAGACAATTAAATTAAAAGGACTTGGCAAGACTTTAGGTCGAACACACACCCACATAACTTCATAAAAGGGATTAAGACACGGAATTGGGATTTCACTTGGATATAAATCATTACGGATAAAGAACAGAATTCCGCCACCTTTCTTACCCAGAGGGTGGTTTTCTGGTCTGAGTTTAATAAATTGAGAAAAAATTGTTAATATTTAACATGTGCAATTTTGAGCTTGAACTTCAGTAATAGCGATTACATCTAATCTATATATTTTAGAAAGGGTGTCTAATTCATTGAGTTTTTCAAAGTTAAGGCGTTCAGCGTTGCCCAACAAAAGTTTGGGGAATCGAAAGCGACTTGTGAAGGTACCGTTTTTACACTTTACTTTTTTTTATATCACAGATGCGGTCAGGGGTTCTAGTGGAATTCTTGACGGAGCTAAACTTGGATAGTGAGAACAAGGGACAGGGGGATCAAATCCATCTTTTTCAAATACAATTGCATTTAATTGAGCAGGTACTAGCGGATACTCTAAACAGCGGTAACTATTTGAAGTCTTAGAAACTCTGCATGGAGGTGTTAAAAGAGGATCATTCTGCCTGCTTACTATTAAACCAGAGTCATACTGGTAGGGTAGCCAGGGGGGATAAAGTGCAAGGGAAGGGAGAAAGGTTTCCTGGTGATCTGGGAATAAGTCAAGTTGGGAGTGTTCTTTAAATGGGGGGGGGGGGTCGGGGGGCAAGATAATGCTGAGGGAGGGAAGTACGGTGGGGGGTCTCTGAGAGGGGAGGGATTGGGTTTGTTTCGGCAAATAACGGGTGGAGTCCAGAACCGGCCGGTAACTTCTTGGACGCACGGAGAAGAAAGGAGTCGAAAGGAAGTGGATTTTTGCATCCTTACTTCTCAAACTAAAAGCAAAGTAATTCAAAATCATCTAACATTGCTAAGGATAACAGATGCAATTTGACTATATGCATCCTTGATTCTCTAATTAGAAGCTAAATACCTCAAAATAATGCATCGAACATTGTTATAGAAAGAGATGCAATTTGACCAAATGCATCCTCGCCTCTCGAAACTAAAAGCTAAATATCTCGAAATCGTCTAACGTTGCTAAGGACAACAGATATAATTTGACCATATTCATCCTTGTTTCTCAAACTAAAAGCTAAGCTCCTCAAAATCATTTAGCATTGCTAAAAAATAACATATACAATTTTTTCCATTTGGATCTTTGCTTCTCAAACTAAGAGCTAAGTTCCTCAAAATCATCTAACATTGCTAAAAATAACAAATGCAATTTCACCATATGTATCCCTTGCTTCACAAATTAAAAGCTATGTACCTCAAAACAATCTAACACTGTTAAGGATAACAGATGCAACTTGACCAAATGCATCCCTGCTTCTCTAAACTAAAAGCTATGCACCTCGAAATCATCTAACTTTGCTAAGGATAAAAGATGAAATTTGAAAATATGCACCCTTGCTTCTCAAAAATAAAAGCAAAAATAAAAGATAATTTAGAGGTAAAAGTACCTCTAAATTATCTGAAATTGTTATAGATAACAGAAGCAAGTCGACCAAATGCATCCTTTCTTCTTGAAACTAAAAGTTAAGTACCTTAAAATCATCTAACATTGCTAAGGATAACAGATGTAATTTGACCATATGCATCCTTGCTTCTCAAAACTCAAAGCTAAGCATGTCTAAATAATTGAACATTGTTATGGATAACAGATGAGATTCGACCAAATGCATCCTTGCTTCTTGAAAACAAAAGCTAAATACCTCAAAATCCTCTAGCATTGCGAAGGATATAAGATGCAATTTGAACACCTGCATCCTTACTTCTCAAACTAAGAGCTAAGAACCTCAAAATCATCTAACATTGCTAAAGATAACAGATGCAATTTGACCATATGCATCCTTGCTTCTCAAAAATAAAAGCTAAGCACCTCAAAATCATCTAGCTTTGCCACGGATTGTCAAGGATGTAATTCGACCATATGTATCCTGGCTTCTCAAAACTAAATGCTAAGTATCTTTAAATTTGTGAACATTGTTATGTATAACAGATGCAATTTGACCAAAAGCATCCTTGCTTCTCCAAACTAAAAGTTAAGTACTTACAAATCATCTATACATTGCTAAGGATAGCAGATGCAATTTAACCATATACATCTTTTGCTTCTCAAAACTAAAGCTAAGCATCGCTACATCATCAAACATTGTTTAATGATAACAGATGCAGTTTGACCAAAATGCATCCTTGTTTCTCAAACTAAAAGCTAAGTACTCAAAATCATCTTACATCACTGAAGATAAAAGATGCAATTTGAACATATACATTCTTGCTTTCTCAAACTAGAAGCTTAATAAATAAACATTCTTGCTTTTCAAACTAAAACATTTCCTCTAACATTGCTTAGGATACCTGATGCAATTTGACAATATGAATCATTGCTTCTCAAAATAAAAGCTAAACACCTAAAAAATCATCTAACGTTACTAAGGATAAGAGACGCAATTTGACAATACGCATCCTTGCTTCTCAAACAAAAATTTAAGTATCTCAAAATCATCTAACATTGCTAAGGATGTCAGATACAATTTGACAATATGCATTCTTGCTTCTCAAACTAAAAGCTAAGTACCTCAAAATCATCTAACATTGCTAAGGATAACAGATACAATTTGACCATAAACATCCTTGCTTTTCAAACTAAAACATTTCCTCTAACATTGCCTTAGTATACCTGATGCAATTTGACAATGTGAATCATTGCTTCTCAAAATAAAAGCTAAGGACCTCAAAATCATCTAAAGTTGCTAAGGATATCAGATACAATTTGACCATATGCATCCTTGCTTCTCAAAACTAAATGCTGAGTACCTCAAAATCATCTAACATTGCTAAGGATAACAGATGCAATTTTACCATAAACATCTTTGCTTTTCAAACTAAAGCATTTCTAAGGATAAAAAGTAATAATTTGACAATATTCATCCTTGGATAGGAACTGGCTTCTCAAACTAAAAGAAGTTTCTCAAAATCATCTAGCATTGCTAAAGATAACAGGTGCAATTTGACCACAGATGTAATTTGACCATATGCATCCTTGCTTCTCAACTAAAAGCTAAGTAACTCAAAATCATCTAATATTGCTAAAGATAACAGAAGCAATTTGACCATATGAATCCTGCTTCTCAAACTAAAAGACTAAGTACCTCCAAATTCATCTAACATTGCTAAAGATAACATATGCAATTTAACCACATGCATACATTCTTCTCAAATCAAAAGCTAAGTACCTAAAAATAATCTAACATTGCTAAGGATAAAAGTTGCAATTTGACCATATGCATCCTAGGCTCTCAAAACTAACATGCTAAGTACCTCAAAATCTTCTAACTTTGCTAAGGATAAAAGATGACAACCAAAATCAACTAACATCCTAAGGATATCAAGGTTCACTTTGACTATAAGCATCCTTGCTTCTCCAATTAAAAGCTAAGTACCTTAAAAATCATCTAAAATGTTATAGATAACAGATGCAAGTTGAAAAAATGCATTCTTTCTTCTTGAAAACTAAAAAGTTAAGTACCTTAAAATCATTCTAACGTTGGATAACAGATGTTAATTTGACCATATGCATCCTTGCTTCTCAAAACTCAAAGCTAAGCATGTCTAAATCATCTAAACATTGTTATGGGATAACAGATGCGATTTGACCAAATGAATCCTTGCTTCTCGAAAACAAAAGCTAAGTACCTCAAAATCCTCTAGCATCGCGAAGGATATCAGATGCAATTTGAACATCTGCATCCTTACTTCTCAAAACTAAGAGCTAAGGACGCCTCTAAATTATTTAGAAACATTGCTAAAGATAACAGATGCAATTTTACCATATGCATCCTTTCTTCGCAAATTAAAAGCTAAGTACCGTAAAAAATAATCTAACATTGCTTAAGAATAAAAGATATATTTTGACCATATGTATCCTTGCTTCTCAAAAATAAAAGCTAAGCACCTCAAAATCATCTAACTTTGCCAAGAATTGCCAAGGATGTAATTCGACCATATGTATCCTGGCTTTTCAAAACTAAATGTTAAGTATCTTTAAATTTGCGAACATTGTTATGTATAACAGATGCAATTTGGACCAAAAGCAATCTTTGCTTCTCCAAACTAAAAGTTAAGTACTTCAAAAATCATTTAACATTGCTAAGGATAGCAGATACAATTTAACCATATGCATCCTGTGCTTCTCAAAACTAAAAGCTAAGCACCGCTACATCATCGAAAATTGTTACTGACAACAGATGCAGTTTGACCAAAATGCATCCTTGTTTCTCAAACTAAAAGCTAAGTACCTGAAAAACATCTTACATCAATGGAAGATAACAGATACAATTTGAACATATACATTCTTTCTTCTCAAACTAAAAGCTTAATACCTGAAAGTCCCTCTAAACATTGCTTAGGTTACCTGATGCAATTTGGGACAATATGCATCATTGCTTCTCAAAATAAAGCTAAAAGACCTCAAAATCATCTAACGTTACTAAGGATAAGAGACGCAATTTGCCAATACGCATCCTTGCTTCTCAAACAAAAATTTAAGTACCTCAAACTCATCTAACATTGCTAAGGATATCAGATACAATTTGACAATATGCCATCCTTGCCTCCACATATAAAAGCTAAGAACATCAAAATCATCTAATATTGCTAAAGATAACAAGATCTCTAAAATCAAAATAAAATCTAAATACCTAAAGCTAAATACCTAAAGCTACATTCAAAAAGCTAAATACCTCAAAACAATCTAACATTGTTATGGATAACAGATGCAATTTGACCAAATGGATCCTTGCTTTCCAAACTAAAAGCTAAGCACCTTGAAAATCATCTAACATTGCTAAAGATAGCAGATGCAAATTTAAACGTATGCAACCTTGCTTTCAAAACTAATAGCTAAGTACTCAAATTGATATAGATATCACATACAAATAGACCAAAATTAATCCATGCTTCTTGAAAACTAAAGGCCAAGTATCTCAAAATCATCTAACTTTGCTAAGGATAACAATGCATATTTGACTATATGACATCCCGCTTCTCAAATTAAAAACTAAGTACCACCAAAGAATATAAAATTGCTAAGGAAAACAGATATAATTAGACTATATGCATCCTTTCTTCTCAAACTATAAACTCTATGTACCTCAAAAACCTCTAACATTGCTAAGGATAACAGATGCAATTTGACCATATGCATCCTTGCTTCTCAAACTCAAAAGATAAGTACTCGTAAAAATCATCTAAAATTTCTAAAGGTAACATATATCCAATTTGAAAATATGCATCCTTACTTCTCAAACAAAAGCTAAGTAACTCAAAATCCTCTAGCATTGCTAAAGACAACATATGCCTTGCACTTTGACCATATGCATCCAAAAATAAAAATAAAAAATATATGCATTTGCTTCTCAAACTAAAAGCTAAGTTCCTCAAAATCATGTAGCATTGCTAAAGATAACAGATGCTATTTGACCATATGGATCCTTCCTTCTCAATCTAAGAGGTAAGTACCTGTAAAACTCATCTAGCATTGCTAAAGAAAACAGATATAATTTGAAAATATGCATCCTTGCTTCTCAAACTAAGAGTAGGTACCTAAATTCATCTAAAAGTTGATAAAGATAACAGATTTTTAATTTGATCCATATGCACATCCTTTGCTTCTCAAACTAAAAGCTAAGTATCTCAAAACCATCAATCATATGCTAAGGATAAAAGATACAATTTGATTTCTTATGCCGCCTTGTTTCTCAAATAAAAGCTAACTACTCAAAATCAACTAACATTGCCATGGATAACAGATGCAATTTGACCATATTCATCCTTGCTTCTCAAATTAAAAGCTAAGTACGTCAAAATCATCAAACATTTGCCTTTTTTTTTAAAAGGATACAGACGCAATTTGACCGTATGTATCCTACTTTCTTCTCAAATTAAAGCTAAGTACCTAAAAAAATCTAACATGCCATTGACCATATGCCCATATGCTCCATATGGTCATATGGCATTATATTATTACCATATAAAACATTTGACCATATGCATCCTTGCTTCTCAAATGTAAAAGCTAATTACGTCGAAATCATCTAAACATTGCTAAGGATAAAACAGATGCAATTTGAGCGTATGTATCCTTTCTTCTCAAATTAAAAGCTAAGTACTCTAAAAATAGCTAAAATTGCTAAGTATAACGGATTTAGTTTTTACCATATGACTCCTTGCTTCTCAAAAACCAAGCTAAGTTCCTAAAAATAATATAACGAAGTGTTTATTGTTATGGATAACATGTGCAATTTTACCAAATCCATCCTTGCTTCATCGAAAAACTAAAAGCAAAGCACCTCAAAACATCTAAGATTGCTTAAGGATAATAGATATATGTAATTTGAAACATATGCAAAATTTAATTCTTAAAAAACACAAAAGCTAAGAAACCTCCAAATCATTGAAAATGTTATCGATAACAGATGCAAGTTTACCAATTGCAATCCTTGCTTCTTGAAACTAAAAGTTAAGTACCTCAAAAAACATCTAACAATTGTTAGAGATAACAGATGCAAACTTGACTATATAACATCCCTTGCTTCTCAAATTAAAAACTAAGTACCTAAAAATAATGTAACATTGCTAAGGATAACAGATGGAATTTGACCCTATGCATCCATGATTCTCAAATTAAAAGCTAAGTACATCAAAATAATCTAACATTGTTGTGGATAATATATGCAATTTGACCAAATTCATCGCCCTTGCTTCTCGACGGAAAACAAAAATAAAAGCATCTCAAGAAATTAACTGACATTGCTAAGGATAACAGATAAATTTGAACATAAGCAAAAAAAAACCTTTGCCCCCTTCTCAAAAAAATAAAAGCTAAGTACATCCAAATCATCGAAAATTGTTATAGATGACTGATTCAAGTCTACGAAATGCAAGTCCTTGCTTCTTGAAACTAAAAGTTAAGTACCTCAAGATCATCTAAGATTGTTAAGGATAATTATATCCTTGCTTCTCAACATTGAAAGCTAAGCACCTCTAAATCATTGATACATTGTTATGGATAGCAGATGCAGTTTGACCAATTGCATCCTTGCTTCTGGAAAACTAAAAAGCTAAGTACCTCAAAATCATCCAAAATTGCTAAGGATAGCAGATGCTTTTTTTTGAACTTATGTATCCCTTACTACTCAAACTAATAGCTGAGTACCCGAAACATCTAACATTTCTAGGCTACCACCTGCATTTGACCAAATTGCATCCATTTATTCACAAATTAAAAGATAAGTTTCCTCAAAATAATCTAACATTGCTAAGGATAACAGATACAATTTGACCATTTGCATCCTTGCTTCTCAAACAAAAGCTAAGTACCTCAAAATTATCTAATATTGCTAAAGATAAACAGATGCAAATCTGACCATATGCATACTTTCTTCTCAAATTAAAAGCTAAGTATCTAAAAAAAATCAAAAATAAAGTCTAAATACCTACAGCTAAATTAAAAGCTAAATACTCAAAAACAATCTAACATTGTTATGGATAAACAGAAGCAATTTGACCAATGGATCCTTGCTTTCTCCAAACCTAAAATCTAAGCACCTTGCAAAATCATCGAACACTGCTAAAGATAGCAGATGCCATTTAACCGTAGTGCAACCTTGCTTCTCAAAACTAATAGCTAAGAACCTCATCTATTTGTTATAGATATCAGATGCAAATTTACCCAATTAATCCAAGCTTCTTGAAAACTAAAGGCTAAGTATCTCAAAATCATCTAATTTGCTAAGGATAACAGAAAAAAATGCAATTTGACTATATGCATTTCCTTGCTTCTCAAATTAAAAGCTAAGTACCACAACAAAAAGAATGTAACATTGCTAAAACACAACAGATGTAATTTGACCATATGTATCCTTTCTTCTCAAATTAAACTCTATGGACCTCAAAAATATCTAACATTGGCTAAGGATAACAGATGCAATTTGACCATATGCATCCTTGCTTCTCAAACTAAAAAGATAAGTACATGATCAAAATGATCTAACATTGCTAAAGGTAACAGATGCAATTGAAAATATAGCATCCTTGCTTCTCAAACAAAAAGTTAATTGTTAACTCAAAATCATCTAGTCATTGCTAAATATAACATTTGCACTTGACCAAATGCATCCTTGCTTCTCAAACTAAAAGCTAAATTCCTCAAAATCATGTAGCATTGCTAAAGAAAAATAGATGTAATTTTGACCATATGCATCCCCGCTTTTCAAATTAAAATTAAGTCCACAAAATTTCTTCTAATATTGCTAAAGATAACAGATGCAATTTTACCATATGCATCCCCGCTTTTCAAATAAAAGTTAAGTACCTCAAAATAATCTAACATTGCTAAGGATAAACAGATAAAATTTGACCATTTGCATCCTTTCTTCTCAAACAAAAAAGCTAAGTACCTCAAAATCATCTAATATTGCTAAAGATAACAGATGCAATCTGACCATATGCATACTTTCTTCTCAAATTTAAAAGCTAAGTATCTCAAAAAAAATCAAAATAAAGTCCTAAATATCTACAGCTAAATTAAAAGCTAAATACCTCAAAAACAATCTAACATTGTTATGGATAAGAGATGCAATTTGACCAAATGGATCCTTGCTTCTCAAAACTAAAATCTAAGCACCTTGAAATCATCATTAAACCACTGCTAAAGATAACAGATGCAATTTAACGTAGTTATGCAACCTTTGTTTCTCAAACTAATAGCTAATTACCTCAACTTGTTATAGATATCAGATGCAAAATGACCCAATAATCCATGCTTCTTGAAACTAACCCAGGCTAAGTATCCAAAATCATCTAACTTTGCTAAGGATAACAGATCCAATTTGAACTATATGCATCCTTGCTTCTCAAATTAAAAGCTAAGTACCACAAAAGAATGTAAAATTGCTAAGAAAACACAGATATAATTTGGAACCGTATGCATCCGTTCTTCTCAAACTAAACTCTATGCACCTCTAAAAAACATCTAACATTTTTTCTTAAGGATAACAGATGCAATTTGACCAGTATGCAATCCTTGCTTCTCAAACTAAAAGATAAGTACCTCCAAAATCATCTAAAATTGCTAAAGGTAACAGATACAATTTTGAAATATGCATCCTTGCTTCTCAAACAAAAAAGCTAAGTAACTCAAAATCATCTAGCATTGCTAAAGATAACATATGCACTTTGACCATATGCATCCCTGCTTCTCAAACTTAAAAGCTAAGTTCCTCAAAAATCATGTAGCATCGCTAAAGATAACAGATGCTATTTGACCATATGAATCCTTCCTTCTCAATCTAAGAGGTAAGTACCTAAAAATCATTCTAGACCATTGCTAAAGAAAACAGATTTAATTTGAAAATATGCATCCTTGCTTCTCAAACTAAGAGCTAGGTACCTAAAAATCATATCTAAAGTTGCTAAAGATAACAGATGTAATTTGACCATATGCATCCTTGCTTCTCAAACTAAGTACGTCAAAATCATCAAACATTGCTAAGGATTACAGATGCAATTTGAGACCATATGTATCCATTTCTTCTCAAATTAAAAGCTAAGTACCTTATTGCATCCTTGCTTCTTGAAACTAAAAGTTAAGTACCTCAAAAAACATCTAACATTGTGTATAGGATAAACAGATGCAAACTTTGACTATATTGCATCCTTGCTGCTTCAAATTAAAAGCTAAGTACCTAAAAATAATGTAACATTGCTAAGAATAACAGATGGAATTTGACCCTATGCACCCATGCTTCTCAAAATTAAAAGCTAAGTACATCAAAATAATAGACTAACATTGTTGTGGATAATATATGCAATTTGACCAAATGCATCCTTGCTTCTCGAAAACAAAAATTAAGCACCTCAAAATAACTGACATTGCTAAGGATAACAGATATAATTTGAACATAAGCAACGCTTGCTTTCTCAAAAAATAAAAGATCTAAGTACCTCCAAATCATCGAAAAACTGTTATAGATGACAGAGTTAAGTCTACGAAAAGCATCCTTGCTTCTGAAACTAAAAGCTAAGCTACCTCAAAATCATCTAAGATTGTTAAGGATAATTATATCCTTGCTTCTCAACAAATGAAAGCTAAAAAAACCTCTAAATCATTGAACTTTTTTTATGGATAGCAGATGCAGTTTGACCAATTGCATCCTTGACTTCTGGAAACCTAAAAGCTAAGTACCCTCAAAATCACCCACATGACTTGCTAAGGATAGCAGATGCTTTTTGACCTTATGTATCCTTACTAGTAAAACTAATAGCTGAGTACCTCGAAACATCTAACATGTTCTAGAGCTACCACCTGCAATTTGACCAAAATGCAACCTTTATTCACAAATTAAAAGCTAAGCCCTCTCCAAAGAATCTAACATTGCTAAGGATAACATGATGCAATTTGACCCATTTGCATCCTTGCTTCTCAAACAAAAAGCTAAGTACCTCAAAATCATCTAATATTGCTAAATCATCTAATATAGATTCAGTATAGATTCAGTCATTGACTAGTTAACACAAGAGAATTGTATCATACTTTTTTGGATATTTTAACTTGGATACTGGTAAATTTTCCATTGCTGTTTTCACAGCTCTACCTTTTTTTTGATCCCGCCCACTGTCATCAGTCGCTGCTAGGCATTCATGCACAGAAGGTTTGCGGACGTTTGAAGAGAGAGATTTTTGCTTTTTTTTCATTTTGTCATTTGCCGAAGCTATGCAAGTGGGAAACCGGGTGTTGCTCAATTTAAATATTACAAGCTGTGGCCTTGTAAAAATTACGCAGGTGATACCTGTCAAAGGTGATGGAAGTAATTATGAAGTTTGCTGTTACGGGAACTGACGAAATTAAAATAGTAACGTCCGAGAATATATGGGCTTACGCGGAGAAATATGAAGAAGCGCTGAGAGATGGCAGAAAAAACAAAGAAAAAAAAAATGTTCAGAGAGCGATAAGGCTGTGTACGGAGGACTCGGAAGGTTTAGCCGGGGATTTATCTGAGTCGGTTAACTTGATGCAGTCAGAAATTGTTAACCTTCGTGACGGCATACAGGATGAAATTCGTAGTTAGAGAGTGGAAGAACAGTGCAGTAGATTAGGGAGTTCTCCGGTGACACAGATTCAATTTTTATTGTTTTTTTTTTTCTTGCTTTTCATTGATACTTTGTTACTCCCCACAAAGCTGGGTCTATGTGGCATGTCGCGATTCTGCATTCAAGTGGCTCAATATTTTCTTGATACTGTTACGCAAAGCTGTCTATAAGGCGATCGTATCTGCAATTTCAAGGTAAATTTGAACTGCTTGAGCAATCACTTGCGCTATTTGTTTCTTGCGGGCAAGACTATTGTAGCAAAAAAATTTGCGCAAAGCTCAAAAGCTTGAAACTAAGCTGGGATGATATAAACCAGTCTTCTCAAAAGCTTGAAAACTAAGGGGGGGGTTCTGACTAAGGTCATTGTATCTGGGATAGACTCTCCCCGCGCGTGATTTGCCTCACCTTGGTGAGAAAGTATTAGCTCGACTTAACAGTGAAATGGGACTCAATCTTGATAAATCCGTTGTCAAGGGTGCAAGGCGTTGGGAGGTGCCTCGGACTTTAAACTAGAGGGGGGGGGAATGGGGGGGGGGGGGGGGGGGGGGGGAAAACGCGCTGTAGGGAGCAGTGTCGATTGACAACCGGCCAGCACGGATGGTGCCTCGGAAATAAAAACTCCGATTGAACTTACATTTTTTTTACTGAGGCATCTGCAGTTGAGATACCCTGCGCAATCGCAAGAATTTGAAAGGTACCCGAATCTATGTAAATGAGGCTCTAACCAGGGAAAAGGCAAGAAAAATCTACAAGCTTGCGCGCAATAAGTTTGAATTGAAAATGTATGGACTTTACGAGGTGTTGTTTATGTCAAGTGCGGTTCGCAAATCATTCCGTGTAAAACGATTTCCGACGTAGTTCAGATTCGCAATGTGTCATATGAACCTGTCGTCTAAACTAAGAAGCTGTTGAATTTTTTTCTTTTCTTTTTTTTGTTTTATGGATCGTTTTCAGTGTTTTCTTGATTCTCGTTTGAAATTAGATGTTATTCTAATTCAGCTACCGGAAGTGATAAAAAAGATATGCCTTATGTAAAATAATCTACCTGAATGTGATTATTCTTCAGGCGAGTTTCTATCGGATAAAACAAAAAGTTGTGATTTTCCGATCAGATCGTTACATGTAAATGCCCGGGGGCTACAAAGTGCATTCAATGAACTGAAGCTTTTGCTTGCATCTAGTCCTATAGACATTGTTGGAGTTTGCGAAACTTTTCTGTCTGCTAATACACCCCTTACAATGTTAGATCTGCCCGGGATGAAGTGTAGTTTTTTTTTCGCGTACAAGGTGTCAGAATGCGAGAGGAGGTCAGATGCTGTATATTCGTGATGACTGGTCTTTTTAGTATTCTCAGTGATTTGTCTGTATTTGATGAAGGGTTATGTGAGACTATTTTTGTTGAAGTTGTACCTTTGGGCTGTAATCCATTTATTTTCGGGTCTGTTTATCGATCTCCGTCGGGTAACCCAAAAATATTTTTGAAGTTTTTGAACCGCTGTTGAAAAATCTGGAAGCGTTGAAAAAACCGGTGGTTATTATTTCGGGTGATTTTTTAATTTTGATCTTTTTGAATCTCGATGTTGGAAATAATAAGGAGTTTTTAAACTATGATGTTGTGTTCTAATTTTCTTCCAAGTATTTCTCTGCCGACAAGAGTTACAGCTAACAACAGCTACATTATTAGATAATATATTTTTTCTCCTGTTTTATTTGATGCTGAAAAAATCGTCAGTAATTTTGTCTGATATGTCAGATCATTTTCCGGTGAGTGTTCTTTTAAATTTAAATAATAGTAATAAACAAACATCGAGATTCAACAATGGATAATTTCAAAAAAGCGATCTACATGGATTGATTGTAAAGTTCTACGTCAGTTAATTGGTGACCATGATTGGAGTTTCGGTTTATGGCTCAGATGACGCAAATTCTGCGTTTTTCAGATTTTATTGATCAAAATGATGCGACTGCGGGATCGGGCTTCTTCAACACGAGTATCGTTCGCATGGAAAGTTTGCGCAGAAATTTGACCCATGGATTACTGAAGGTATTTTGGCATCGTTAAAACATAAAATAGAAAATTTAAGAATTATTTAAAATTACAGACACCTGAGTCGTGTTGAAAGAATTCAGAGTTTATAGGAATAAGTTAAATTCAATTATCAGACATGAGAAGAGAAAATTATAAAGAGAAATTTTTTGGGAGTATAAATCGGATATGAGAAAAACATGGCAATTGATAAATGAAAAGATACGTCCTCATAGTCGTAAGAATACTAGTGTTATTGCCTTGTTTTAAATGGGGAAAATGTTACAGAGCCCAATGAAATTTTAAATGCTTTTGGAGATTATTTCAGTAATATTGGATCTTAGACTTGCATTGACCTATGAATATGCAACTGAATTCCCCTTCTGTTCCAGTTAATGAGCACATGCGGATGCGGAAAATTCGTTTTCTTTTCTGAGATAAGCCTCATGAGATTGAAAAAGTTATTCTGAAGCTTAAACGGAGTTTTTCTAAGGACGAATTTGGATTTTCGGCTCAAACAGTAAAGCAAATAGCGTCAAGTATTTCACCTTTTGCTGGCAAATATTTTTAATTTATCACTTATGCATGGGGTTTTTCCTGAAGCTTTTAAAAAAAGCAAATGTTATAGCATTACCTAAAGTGGGAGTTCAAACTGACCCTTCAGATTATAGAGGCATTTCTCTACTTTCGGTTTTTCAGCAAAATTTTGGGAAAAAACTTGCAAATAGTCAATTACAAAAATATTTATTTGATAGTAAGATTTTTACACACGTCTCAATATGGTTTTATAAAAGGAAAGTCAACTGAACTGGCAATTCATGAGCTCTTTTACTAAATATTAATGATTCACTAGATGATGGTCAACACGCGTTGGTGATTTTCTTGATGTCGCAAAGGCGTTTGACACGTAAATCATTCGTTGCTTCTTTTTAAACTAAAGTCTTATGGGTTTTCAACACAAGCTGTTAATTTTTTTCATCTTACCTTTTGGGAGACGACTAGATTGTGTTGATAAAATCTCGTGGTGATCTCCTGTTTCGAAAACTTTCCAATTAATTACGGAGTGCCTCAGGGCTCTGTTCTAGGGCCTATTCTATTTATTCTTTTTATAAATGATTTGCCCAGAAGTTTTTGCCTCTTTGTAAAATTATAATGTTTGCTGATGATGTAGTAATTTTGCTTCTCACCGGGACCTATCAGTCTTTTCCAGAACCTTGGAAGTACGTTACTACTAACTGTATCTGATTGGTATTCAAGGAATTTACTAGCTCTTAATAAAAAAAATGCCAAGTATATGTTATTTTCGCGAACTGGATCAGTAGTGTCAGATACCTTCTCTCTTTTTGGAATGGTCTTGAATTAAGACGGGTGGATCAGTTCAAAAATATCTGGGGATTATTTTGGATTAAAATTTGTCGTTTCATAAATATGTAAAAACACTGTCGTTAAAAATTTCCCGAAATATTGGCATGCTAACTCGTCTTTGTCACTTTTTCCTAAAGCTATTCTAAAATCTATTTATATTATTCTTTCGTCCACCCATATTTTCTCTATTGCATTTCGGTTTGGGCATCTACCTTTCCGTCTGTTTTCAAATCTCTTCAAATACTTCAGAATAAAGCAATGAGGATTCTTTTTAATGTTGATTGCAGAACTTCAGTTAGACACCTATATGGGACTTCAGGAATTTTCTCTTTGGACCAACTTCATTTAATTTCTATCTCTAGTATTTGTCTTGATTATCAATATAGTAATTTACCTGTAAATTTCTCCGGCATTTTCTCAACTAATTCTCAATTCATAAATTATCCTACTACGCATCGTTCAGACTTTTCGTGCTAAATTCGCCCCGACATCGAGAGCGGGATCAGCATCCGTCACATTGGCCCAAAAATCTGGAACTCAATTCCTGCAATCAGTTCGAGAATGTAGCAACAAGCGACATTTTCTAAGGACTGGTGAAGAAATATCTTATGACATGCTAAGCATTTTTTTCATTAGGATTTTCTTGTTCGTTGTTGTAAAATTTGTTAGAAACTGGCTGTGTATTTTCGTTGGGCCATATTTTCAGCGCTAAAGTTATGCCACCAGCATGTGCGCTGTTTTGTTGACATTTATTTATGTACGTGTTTATTAAATTAGAAATATTATACTGCTACTCCTACTCTAAAATAACATATACAATCTGACCATATGCATACTTTCTTCTCAAATTAAAAGCTAAGTATCTAAAAAAAATCAAAATAAAGTCTAAAATACCTACAAACTAAATTAAAAAGCTAAATACCCTCAAAACAATCTTAACATTGGTTATGGATAACAGATGCAGATTTGAACCAAATGGATCCTTGCTTCTCCAAACTAAAATTCTAAGCACCTTTCTTGAAATCATCTAACACTGCGAAAGATAGCAGGATGCAAATTTAAACCGTATGCAACCTTGCTTCTCAAACTAATAGCTAAGAACCTCAAGTTGTTTATAGGATATCAGATACAAATTGAACCAATTAATCCAAGCTTCTTGAAACTAAAGGCTAAGTATCTCAAAATCATCTTAACTTTGCTAAGGATAGCAGATGCAATTTGACTATATGCATACTTGCTTTCTCAAATTAAAAGGCTAAGTCCGCACAAACGAATGTACCATTGCTAAGAAAACAGATGTAAATTTGACCATATGCATCCTTTCTCTCATCAAACTCTAATGACCTTCAAAACCATCTAACCATTGCCTAAGGATAACAGGATGCAATTTGACCATATCCTCCTTGTTCTCAAACTAAATGATAAGTACCTCCAAAAATCATCTAACACTGCTAAGGTAAAACCGATGCAATTGGAAAATATGCATCCTTGCCTTCTCAAACAACAAAATCTAAGTAAACTCAAAATCATCTATCATTGCTAAGAGTAACACCTATGCACTTTGACCATATGCATCCTTGCTTCTCAAACTAAAAAGCTAAATTCCTCCAAAATCATGTAGCATTGCTAAGAGAAAACAGATGTAAATTTGAAAATATGCTTCACTTGCTTCTCAAACTAAAAGAAAGTACCACACTAATCTTCTAATATTGCTAAAGATACACAGATGCCAATTTGCCGATATGAGTCCTTGCTTCTCAAAATAAAAGCTAAGTACCATCAAAATACTCTAACTTGCTATGGATAAAACAGATTCATTTGACCATTATCTATCCTTGCTTCTCCAACAAAAATGCTAAGTAAGTCAAAATCAATCTAGCATTGCATAAAGATAACAGATTCTATTTGACATATATGACTCCTTGCTCTCAAACCTAATAGCCTAGATACCAAAAAAATCAGCTATAAGTTGCTAAAGATACACAGAAGTAAATTTCGACCATATGCAATCCTTGCTTTTCAACTAAAAAGCTATGTGAACCAATCAAAATCTTCTAACACTGCTAAATGGTTAACAGATGCAGTTTGCACCAATATGCATGCTTTCTTCTCAAATTAAAAACTAAGTAGTACTCGAAATAATGGTAACATTGGTAGGGATAAACAGATGCAATTTAACCAAAGGCATCCCTTGCTTCTCAAATTAAAAGCTAAGTACCTAAAAAAAAAATAAACATTGCTAAAGATAACACAGATGTAGAGCTTTGACCTATATACATCCTTGGTCTCAAACTCAAAGCTAAGCAAATTCAAAATCATCAAACTGTTCTTCTAAGGAAAACAATTGGCAATTAGACCATGTGCATCCTTTCTTCTTCTAAATAAAAGCTCAGTACCTCAAAAGCGTCTAAACATTGCTAACGGATAACTAGAAGCAATTTCACCATATGCATCCTTGAGTGGCCCTAACTACAGGCTTATAGTACCTAACAATCATTTAACACTTTTAAGGATAAACAGATGCAACTTTGAACTTTTGCATCTTTTTTTTTCTCAAAACTAAAGTAAGTACCTCAAAATCACTCTAAAATTGCAAAAATAAACAGTACAATTTGACCACATGCATCCTTGACTCCTCGAACTAAAAGCGAAGACCTCAAAAACCATCAATCATTGCTAAGGATAAAAGATACAATGTGGACGATATGCATCCTTTCATCACAAATTAAAGCTAAGTACGTCAAAATAATTAACATTGCAGTAATAACAGCGACAATTTGACCATAGTGCATCCTTGCTTCCAAAAATAAAAGTTAGTACCTCAAAATCCATCTAACTTTGCCAAGGATAACAAGAGGTTAATTCGACATATGTATCTTTGCTTTCAAATAAAGGCTAAGTACTTGTTATTCATCGAACATTGTTATATATATCAATTGCAATTTGACCAAAATGAATCTGCTTCTGAAAATAAAAGCTAATTATTCAAAAATATCTAACATTGTAAGGATAAAGCTGCAGTTTAACCATATGCATCCTTGCTTCTCAAAAGTATAACCTCCCCCCTAGGCACCTCTAAAATCATTGAAAATTATTATGGATAGTAGATTAATTTGAAGAAATGCAGCTTTTTTTTTCTCAAATAAAAGCTAAGTACTCAAAATCATCAACATGCTAAGGATAACAGATGCAATTTCACCATAGGAAAACCTTACTCGAAAATTAGAGCTAAGTACCTCAAAAAATGAAAATTTCTAAGAATAACAGAAATAATTTGACCATACAGGATCTTACTTCTCAAAAACTAAAGGCTAATAAGTACCTCAAAACCTTCGATCATTGCTAAGGATAAAAGATACAAATTTGATATTATTGCTCGCCTTGTTTCAAAATAAAAGATAAAATACCTCCACAATCAACTAACCATTGCCTGGATAACAGATGTAATTTGACCTATTCTTCCTCTGCTTCTCAAATTAAAAGCTAAGTAGGTCAAAATCATTATAACATTGATAAGATAAAAACAGATGCATTTGAACATAGAATCCTTGCTTCTCAAGATTAAAAGCTAAAGTACATAAAAAAAAAATTAACATTGCTAAGGATAACATATGAAATTGACGAAATAAATCCTTGCTTTCAAAATAAATAGAAGAAACCTCATAAATCGTCTAACTTTGTTAAGGAAAACAGTACAATTTGACAATATGATCACTTGCTTCTCAAATTAAAAGCTAATTTACGTCAAAATCATCTAAAATTGCTAAGGAGAACAGATGCAATTTGACCATTGTTATCCTTTCGTCTCAAATTAAAAGCTAAGTACTATAAAGATTAACATTGAGAAGTATAACGGATGCAAATTTTAAATAGACTCCTTGCTTCTAAGCTATGTTCCTAAAAAAATATAACATTGTATGGTAAACATTGCAATTTGACCAAAATCCATCCTTGCTTCTCGAAACTAAAAGCTAAG
>JAPEVW010000822.1:0-45000 GCA_027921565.1 Artemia sinica | reverse complement strand
AGATACACGATGTAGAAATTTAATTCAAGAAATTATGAAAAAATTCTCAGTAAGTAACAATTTCTTTCTTGAAGTCAACTCTTGGATACACAATACGAAATTTCATTTAAGAAATTATGAAAAAAAAAACAATTTCTTTCTTGAAGTCAACTCTTGGATACACAATACGGAAATTTCATTCGAGAAATTATGAAAATATTTGTAAGTAAGTAACAAAAAAACTCTTTTTTGTTTTCACCTCTTGGATATACAGTACAGATACTTCATTCAAGAAATTATGAAAAAACCACAAGTAAGTAACTTTTTTTTCTCTTTATCAAAAACAATTTTCACTTAGCTACACGATGTAGAAATTTAATTCAAGAAATTAGGAAAAAATTCTCAGTAAGTAACATTTCTTTCTTGAAGTCAACTCATGGATACACAATATGGAAATTTCATTCAAGAATTTCATGACTTAGATACACGATGTAGAAATTTGATTCAAGAAATTATGAAAAAATTCTCAGTAAGTAACAATTTCTTTCTTGAACTCATCTCTTGGATACACAAAAAAGACATTTCGTTCAGAAATTATGACAAAATTCTAAGTAAGTAACAAACTTTATTGTTTTCACGAGTTAGATATACGATGTAGAAATTAAATTCATGAAATTATGAAAAAATTCTCAGTAAGTAAGCATTTCTTTCTTGAAGTCAACTCTTGGATACACAATACGGAAATTTCATTCAAGAAATTATGAAAAAATTGCAAGTAAGTAGCTTTTTTTTCTCTTTATCACAAACAATTTTCACTTAGCTACGCGATATAGAAATTTAATTCAAGAAATTATGAAAAAAATTCTCAGTAAGTAACAATTTGTTTCTTGAAGTCAACTCTTGGATACACACAATAAGGAAATTTCATTCAAGAAATTATAAAAAATATTTGTAAGTAAGTAACAAGCTCTTTATTGATTTCACCTCTTGAATATACAGTACAGATACTTCATTCAAGAAACGTGATTAAACACTTTTTGAAACGTGCGCGCACGTAACCTCGTCTACATGAACCTTAAAAAAAAGAAATAAAGCTATGTCGACTTTGCATATCTCTCCTGATTGGTCCCTAAAAAAACCAGTCTGGTTGAAAACGTGGAGTTTTCGTACTGCTCACTTTTTTTGCAATGTGTAGGAACCAGTGGGGAACCCCCGCTCGTTTGGAAAGGTGCCAAGGAAGGCATACAAATAGCATGTAGTTTCAAAACGTGTTTAATCACGTTTCTTGAATGAAGTATCTGTACTGTATATTCAAGAGGTGAAATCAATAAAGAGCTTGTTACTTACTTACAAATATTTTTTATAATTTCTTGAATGAAATTTCCTTATTGTGTGTATCCAAGAGTTGACTTCAAGAAAGAAATTGTTACTTAACTGAGAATTTTTTCATAATTTCTTGAATTAAATTTCTATATCGCGTAGCTAAGTGAAAATTGTTTGTGATAAAGAGAAAAAAAAGCTACTTACTTGCAATTTTTCATAATTTCTTGAATGAAGTATCTGTACTGTATATCCAAGAGGTGAAATTAATAAAAAGAGTTTGTTACTTACTTACAAAATATTTTCATAATTTCTTGAATGAAATTTCCGTATTGTGTATCCAAGAGATGACTTCTTGAAAGAAATGCTTACTTACTGAGAATTTTTTTTCATAATTTCATGAATTTAATTTCTACATCGTATATCTAACTCGTGAAAACAATAAAGTTTTGTTACTTACTTAGAATTTTGTCATAATTTCTTGAACGAAATGTCTTTTTTGTGTATCCAAGAGATGAGTTCAAGAAAGAAATTGTTACTTACTGAGAATTTTTTCATAATTTCTTGAATCAAATTTCTACATCGTGTATCTAAGTCATGAAATTCTTGAATGAAATTTCCATATTGTGTATCCATGAGTTGACTTCAAGAAAGAAATTGTTACTTACTGAGAATTTATCCTAATTTCTTGAATTAAATTTCTACATCGTGTAGCTAAGTGAAAATTGTTTTTGATAAAGAGAAAAAAAAAGTTACTTACTTGTGGTTTTTTCATAATTTCTTGATTGAAGTATCTGTACTGTATATCCAAGAGGTGAAAAACAAAAAGAGTTTGTTACTTACTTACAAATATTTTCATAATTTCTCGAATGAAATTTCCGTATTGTGTATCCAAGAGTTGACTTCAAGAAAGAAATTGTTTTTTTTCATAATTTCTTAAATGAAATTTCCGTATTGTGCATCCAAGAGTTGACTTCAAGAAAGAAATTGTTACTTACTGAGAATTTTTTCATAATTTCTTGAATTAAATTTCTACATCGTGTATCTAAGTTATGAAAACAATAAAGAGTTTGTTACTTACTTGGAATTTTTGTCATAATTTCTTGAACGAAATGTCTTTTTTGTTTATCCAGCAGGTGAATTCAAGAAAGAATTGCGACTTACTTACAATTTTTTCATAATTTCTTTAATGAACTGTCTTTTTATTTACCCAGGGGGCGAATTCAAGAAAGAATTTGCTACTTACTTAAATTTTTTTGATAATTCCTTAAATGAAATTTCTGCATTGTGTATCCATGAGGTAACATGAGTGTGTTACCTATTTACAATTCCTTCATAATTTCTTGAATGAAATTTCAGTATTGTGTATCCAATAGGTGAAAACAATAAAGACTTTATTACTTACTTGCGATTTTATTATGATTTCTTGAATTAAATATCTGTATTGTGTCCAGGAGGCGAATTCAAGAAAGCTATTGTTACTTACTTACAATTTCTTCATAATTTAATGAAATGAATAAAACTTTTCTAAAGAATAAAGACGGGTTAAGCTTAAAGATATTTATTGCTTAAACGTATTAACATATTTTTGAAAGAATTTGCTACTTACTTACAATTTTTGATAATTCTTAAATGAAATTTCTGCATTGTGTATCCATGAGGTAACTTCAAGAAAGAGTTTGTTGCTTACTTAGAGTTTCGTCATAATTTCTTGAATGAAATGTCTTTTTTATTTATCCAGGAGGCGAATTCAAGAAAGAATTTGTTCCCGTGTGTCTGACAATAGATGTATGCAAATTCCTTTTCTTACATCTCCAAGGTTTTATTAGACATTCTAAACGTTTGATATGCTAGCTTACTCTAAAATAATTAACACATAACAATGTAATGCATAATATATTTTTAATGAAATAATGCTATGTAGAATATTAATACAAAAATATATTATGATACATTATTAATATCAATGATTAACTTTGGACATTTTGAATCTGCTCCATAAATAGTTACCATGTTCTCTCTCTCTTGATATTATAGCTATTGTCTTCTCTTAGTTCGTAATCAGTAGAATAATCATTATTCCATTTTGAGTCATACACAATTTTTACTGGTGTCTCATCAACAGGCTCAATATGCTTTTCGTCTTTGGTATTATTTGGTTCAATGACTGTTTTGATCAATGGCAGTAACGTTTGCTGGTGCTTTGTTTTTCATCGATTCATCTTTATATTCCATCGTGATGTTTTCTGACAATGCCCTTTTTATTTTTCTGGCAATTTCACTGTCTATTATCACATTATTTTTACACAGGTAACAGTTTCGGCACGTAGACAAGATATGTTTACGATATTAGTAGAAGAGTAGGCCTTTCTTTTATTGATCTTCCGTTGAATGCTAATACCCGAAAGGTGACGTTTGGGTGTATCAGTAGGTAATGTGTTACCTGCAACAGTAGCAAGGAGTTGTCCTCTATCATCAATGATTATTTTTATGTTGGCATTCTCTTTGAGTGCAATCATCTCTGGAGATCTCAATCTCGCATAACCACCAACATAAGAGTTGAATTTTTTCGGTATTCCAAAGAAATTTAATTCCTTACTGTCATGACAATGCATGCATACATTGCCAATAGTGCTACCACCTGTACTTGTTTCAAAGTTTAAATACTTCTCTTTGTCAGCATTCAATGCTACAATAACCTTGTTATGTAAACACACTTTATTAAAATGCTCCATCTTCACTTTTTTTTTATAGATATGACTTATGTGTTTATCGTTCCACTGCGTAAAAAATACTGATTTAATACATGCAATAGATTAGGTAGTGTCAATAACCGGTCATAGAATACCAGTGGGAAAGTCACATCGTGTCTCTGACCAATCACAGAGCGCAATTGTTAGAACTGTAAGCATATTTTGACATTTTAAGTTATGTACAAAAAGAAAAAAATAAATAAAGTTGAAAAATTTCGAAGTTTTAAAAAAGTTTGAATTAAACACTTTTAGGATATCGAATGTCTTTACTGAAAAGAAGAAAAATCACACGGAATCCGGCAACTGAGTCTCTCAATCCCCGTAAAGCTCTTTTAAAAGATACAAAAACTACTTATTTAACACAAAAATTTCGTTTTTAATGACCACCAAGTAAAGAAAATAGTGAAGCGTTTCTTAGTCGTATGTTTACCCGAATATTTAACAAGTACCATTTTTCTATACCATCCATAAAAAACTCAATTCCTCCTAGAATTATTTAAACTAAATAGTTACCCCCGCCCTAGAAAGTTCGGAAAAACACGATTGCCTTATTTATAGTGAAGCGTTTCTTAGTCGTATGTTTACCCGAATATTTAACACGTACTTTTTTTCAATACCATCCATAAAACTCAATTCCTCCTAGAATTATTTAAACTAAATAGTTACCTCCGCCCTAGAAAGTTCAGAAAAACACAATAGCCTTATTTATAGTGAAGCGTTTCTTAGTCGTATGTTTACCCGAATATTTAACAAGTACCATTTTTCCTCCTAGAATTATTTAAACTAAATACTTACCACCACCCTAGAAAGTTCAGAAAAACACAATAGCCTATTTATAGTGAAGCGTTTTCTTAGTCGTATGTTTACCCGAATATTCAACACATACCATTTTTCAACACCATCCATAAACTCAATTCCTCCTAGAATTATTTAAACTAAATAGTTACCCCCGCCCTAGAAAGTTCGGAAAACACGATAGCCTTATTTACAGTGAAGCGTTTCTTAGTCGTATGTTTACCCGAATATTTAACAAGTACCATTTTTCCATACCATCCATAAAACTCAATTCCTCCTAGAATTATTTAAACTAAATAGTTACACCCGCCTAGAAAAATCGGAAAAACACGATAGCCTTATTTATAGTGAAGCGTTTCTTAGTCGTATGTTTACCCGAATATTTAACAAGTACCATTTTTCCATACCATCCATAAAACTCAATTCCTCCTAGAATTATTTAAACTAAATAGTTACCACCGCCCTAGAAAGTTCGGAAAGACACGATAGCCTTATTTATAGTGAAGCATTTCTTAGTCGTATGTTTACCCGAATATTTACAAGTACCATTTTTTCCATACCATCCATAAAACTCAATTCCTCCTAGAATTATTTAAACTAAATAGTTACCACCGCCCTAGAAAGTTCGGAAAAACATGATAGCCTTATTTATAGTGAAACGTTTCTTAGTCGTATGTTTACCCGAATATTTAACAAGTACCATTTTTCCACACCAGCCACAAAACTCAATTCCTCCTAGAATTATTTAAACTAAATAGTTACCACCGCCCTAGAAAGTTCGGAAAGACACGATAGCCTTATTTATAGTGAAGCGTTTCTTAGTCGTATGTTTACCCGAATATTTAACAAGTACCATTTTTCCATACCATCCATAAAACTCAATTCCTCCTAGAATTATTTAAACTAAATAGTTACCACCGCCCTAGAAAGTTCGGAAAAACACGATAGCCTTATTTATAGTGAAGCGTTTCTTAGTCGTATGTTTACCCAAATATTTAACAAGTACCATTTTTCAACACCATCCACAAAACTCAATTCCTCCTAGAATTATTTAAACTAAATAGTAACCCTGCCTCGCACAGAAAGTTCAGAAAGACACGATAGCCTTATTTATAGCTGTAACCAAAACTCAAAAATGGAATTTTGATAACAATTGACACGAATTGGGTTTTTATGCAGATTGCAATTATATAAATTTCATTACGTTTAATATCTAGCCACCAAATGCTCCAAGCCTCAGAAGAAAAAGGGATTTTGAAACAGGGAGCCCGATTTTTTCGAAAAAAGGGATACCCCCCGTGCAACTGAATCCCCTTGTAACTGAACCCGTGTATAACCGAAACCCCCCGTGCAACTGTATCCCCTTTAACTGTACCCTCGTGCAAACTCACCCCTCCATGCAGCCCATCCCCTCAAACACTTTTCAGCCATTTCTTTTTTAAATTGACAATATTTTTCAAACGTTACTTATGTATTATACAGACCACATCGGCGAGGTAAAGCTAGGTCAAGTCACAATGTCATTCTATCGTTACTTTTCAATTAAGCTATTGAATACTTTCTAGCAATGTCTCTTGTAATCGTCAAATCTATTAAGTATCTGAGCTTATTCTTTGTATTGTTGATGCAAGCATCTCATTCTTTAATTACCCGTGAGGCATTCTTAACCTTCGCAATACCTTTACGCAAATATCTTTTCGCAAAAAAAAAATTCGCAAATCTCGTAAACTAAAGAAGTAATTACCCTTTTCAAAAAACATTAGTCCTTCTATTAATGAACTCGTGAAACGAAATCAGTCTGATAGCATCACACACAATCACGCTCCTAGTTCCAAAAATGGAATGCATGTAGGGTTCGTAGTAATAGGTTTAAAAACCTATTAGCCAAGTTTTAAAAAAAAAACCTACTAATCAACTTACAGATGAATGACCACGGATTTATCCTAAAAAATATTCAAATCCTAATCACCAATCAAGTTATACTCGTTCCTCTTGGCAGGCAAATGACCCTGGTAACCCCAATTCGTTGAAAACCTACACACATATCCATGCCTCAGGCGTAGGTTTGCGTGTAGGTTTTCAACGAATTGTACGGTTACTACTGACGTTGTAAGTTATGCCCTGGGGCATAACTTAATAAAGGGGGTTTTAACTTATGGCAATGGGAAGAACACAGAGGAAATCTATTATAATTATCCAATTATAAGGATAAAATACATACTCTGAGATAGATGTAAAATTGCTTTGGCATACAAAATCCTATTAAGGTCAATTCCAAACAGTCGTGATTCCTTTGTGTCGGCAAGTGAAATGGTCTAAGCCCCCTTATTAGAGCTACTTTTTCAATCCATTCATTGTTGCCAATCGCTGTCCACAAGTTATGCAAGCTGTCTATTGTTCATACATAAGGTTTTTATCAAAGAGGTAATCGTATAGACTTTGAAAAAAAGCCCCATTTGATTTAAAACTGAAAGTTCTAGATCCGTTTTTTAAAGTCAAGAATAATCGGACAGTAAGCACCCGCCCATGCACCCGCCCACCCCCCCCCCCCCCCCCCACCCACCCCATGCCATAAAAACTTGAAACTTTTTGCAATCAAAAACGAACAAAAATTAATTAAAAAAAAATTCCGGAAAATAAGTTTTTCAAAGAAAAGTAAAGGCCAATTTTAAACTTAAGCTCAGGAAATACAAATACCTGTTAAAATTCAAACTCAAAACGACCAGAAATTACTATTAAAGAATAAACGAAACCCAAACGAACAGAAATTAAATAAACAATCATAGCAAAAACATACAACAACTAATAATATAAATGAATAAATAGATCTTAAAGCGAGTAATGCTTAGATTGAATATGAAAATCAAGCTTAAAACGAAAACAAATATTTTGCTATTTATATATAAATGAAACTTAAAACGAACAGAAATTAAATAACAATCAATGCGAACAAACATACAATATATATTGATGTAAATGAATAAATAAATCTTAAAACGAGTGAAACTTAAATTGAATATGCAAATCAAGTTTGAATCGAATAAAAATAACTACAAACAAGAGTTTGGGTATCACTTCACTGCAGAAACCTAAAAAATACTACGTCATTGGCGCTTTACTGAAAACGAATTATATTACAAATGTTTTCTTTTGTACTTAATATTGAAAATAAATATTAAAATAACTGTAAAATTTTGAGCTAATGAGGTTTTAGCAATTGATACCATTTTGCATCAAATATTTAGTATAATTTATTAGTTTCTTTTAAGATTAGTCAAGACAAATATAGTTTTTACTATGAACAAAATTTGGATACTGCCCCCTTCTTTAACTGTAAAAACCTAAAGCTTTTCTGCGTCATTAGCGCTTCACTGAAAAAAAAAAAATTCATCGTATATTACAAATTTATTATTTTCCAGTTCTTACAGCATTGAAAATGAAAATAAAATTACAGTGAAAAAAAAAATCTTGAACTGATGGATCTTTCAACAATTAATATCATTATATATCTAATATTCAACTTGATTTTGTTTATACTTTCCAAAACTGTTAAAGACTCATACAGTTTTGCCATTTTTTTAAACTCTGCCATTTTTTCTAACTAATCGTGGTTGATTTGTTATGAAAACATTCTATGGCTTCTACGCATTTCTATTTGAGCGGAAAACTGCACCTCAAACTTTGTGGAACATGCATTTTCTTGCATGAAACACCAAAAATATAATAAAATGTCAAGTTTTGGAGTGTTCTACAACTCGCATGCAAGTGCCATTGGTATTTTTGAATCCGCATGGTCAATTTAGGGGGTGGAGGGTAGGCTAATTCTCGTAGCAGCCCCATTCCGTCGTGGTATGATTCACACTTTCAACACCTTGCGTTCGGACTATCATATAATCTATCAAGAATACAACTACCCCAAATTAGTATCAATATATAAATGATACCCCAAAACGAACAAATATTAAAATAAATATAGAGTTAAACTCAAAACGAGCATAAATTAATATGAGTAGGGTTCAAAATTCCTATGCTTTCTAAAAGCCAGAATATATTTTGTAGTTTACTGAAAAAAAATTCAAATGAGTTTACTGAAAAAAATGTGCATTGTCAATTTAATATACATATGCTGATATTTGTTTGCTTGAATCTTAATTAATGAAAGAATTGTTTTCAGAAAAGCGCCAATGACGCAGTAGGTTTTAGGTTTCTGCAGTGAGGCGATACCCAAACTCTTGTTTGTAGTTATTTTTATTCGATTCAAACTTGATTTGCATATTCAATTTAAGTTTCACTCGTTTTAAGATTTATTTATTCATTTACATCAATATATATTGTACGTTTGTTCGCATTGATTGTTATTTAATTTCTGTTCGTTTTAAGTTTCATTTATACTTTAATAGCAAAATATTTGTTTTCGTTTTAAGCTTGATTTTCATATTCAATCTATGAATTTATCGCGTTAAGATCTATTTATTCATTTATATTATTACTTGTTGTATGTTTTTTGCTATGATTGTTTATTTAATTTCTGTTCGTTTTGGGTTTCATTTATTCTTTAATAGTAATTTCTGGTCGTTTTGAGTTTGAATTTTAACAGGTATTTGTATCTCCTGAGCTTAAGTTTAAAATGGCCTTTACTTTTCTTTGAGAAACTTATTTTTCGGGAAAGTTTTTTTTTAATTAATTCCCAAGAAAACTCCATTTGTGGATTTTTTCAAACAGTTCGTGGTAACGAACTGTAAGTAAGGAGCGACCCGGCTCAATGGTAACCGAAACTCTATAAAACGGGTTGTTGATAGCAATAGATACATCAAAAGAATCATACTTCAATGCTGAATTCAAATACATAACTTTCATCAATTTTAGTTCTACCCATCAAAAGTTACGCGCCTGAGAAATATTGGCTGTTTTTCTCGTTCCGAGAAAAGACCCCTTTAAAAAATTATAGAACCTTATTGAAAATCACACCATCAGATTCAGCGTATCATTGGAACCCTAGGCTGGAAAAGAGCGAAAAAAGATAAAAAGAAACCTTATCAATCACACCTCATATCAGCGTATCAATTGAAAATAAACCCTACTATAGAGCTTTCAAGCTCCTTCTACCAAAAAATGTGGAATTTTGCATTTTTTGCCAGAAGAAAGATCACGAATGCGTGTTTATTTGTTTTTTTTTTCCGAGGGGTGATTGTATCGACCAGTGGTCCTATAATATCGTGGGAAGGCTCATTAGAATGAAAATTGAAAGTTCTAGTGCCCTTTTTAAGTAACTGAAAAAATGGAGGGCAACTAGGCCCCCTCCCATGCTTATTTTTTCCCAAAGTCACCCGATCAAAATTTTGAGATAGCCAATTTTTTTCAGCATGGTTGAAAAGATGATAACTATGTCCTTTAGGATGACTCAATCCCCCGAAGTCCCCGGGGGAGGGCTGAAAGCTGTGAACTTTACCCAATGTTAACATTTAGTATTGGTTATTGGGAAGCATACAGACGTTTTCAGGGGAGATTTTTCCTGGTAGTGGGGGTGGTGGGTGGGTCGGAGGTTATGTGGGAGGATCTTTCCATGAAGGAAGTTTTCATGGGGGAAGGGATATTGCTATGAAGGGGGGTGCCGGATTTCCCAGCATTATTAAAGAATCGATCAGAAATTAAATAAAAAAAATAGTTTTTCAATTGATTTCAACTGATCAACTGATTGTGATTTAAGGGGTCATTTTTAAAGAATTGGAAAAAATTTAGAAGTTTAGCTTAAAGAGCAGGGTATTGACTAGGGGGCGAACCCCTTAATATACGTGTTAAAAATTTATGAGTATAGAAGTTCATTACGTAAGTTAATTCGTAAGTTAAGTATATTTATTACTAATAAAAACGTTCGTAAAAAAATTAAAAAGTTTCGAGAAAGCCAATTAATCAAATAAAAGTAAAATTAATAAGCAAATTTTTTTTTAATTATTCATGTAAAGTGAGCCAAAATCAAGACCTATATTAATTCAAAAACGTTCAAAAATTAAATAAAAAAAAACAAGTTGTTTTTAACTGAAAGTAAGGAACGACGTTAAATCTGAAAACAAACAGAAATTATTCCGTATATAGTAGAATGCTTATAATGAATTTACGGAGACATATAGCAATTTCCATGTTATTTGCCGAGACATATAGCAATTTCCATGTTACTTACGGAGACATATAGCAATTTCCATGTTATTTACGGAGACATATAGCAATTTCCATGTTATTTACGGAGACATATAGCAATTTCCATGTTTTTTTGCGGAGACATATAGCAATTTCCATGTTATTCTACAGGGCATTACACCTTTGCCAAGAGATTTAAGCAATTTCTAGTTCAAGGTATATACATGTCTTTTTTTAGTGATAAACCAAAACCAGCACGTCTTGTTTCGTTTTTTTTTTAAACTTGGCTAATAGGTTTTTAAACCTATTACTACGAACGCTACATGTATTCCATTTTTGGAACTAGGAGCGATATTGTGTGATGCTATCAGACTGGTTTCGTTTCATGGGTTCATTAATAGAACGACTAATGTTTTTGAAAAGGGTAATTACTTCTTTAGTTTACGAGATTTGCGAATTTTTTGCGAAAAGGTATTTGCGTAAAGGTATTGCGATGGTTAAGAATGCCTCACGGGTAATTAAAGAATGGGATGCTTGCATCAACAATACAAAGAATATGCTCAGATACTTAATAGAGTTGACGCATACAAGAGACATTGGTAGAAGGTATTCAATAGCTTAATTGAAAAGTAACGATAGAATGACATTGTGACTTGACCTAGCTTTACCTCGCCGATGAGGTCTGTATAATACACAAGTAACGTTTGAAAAGTATTGTCAATTAAAAAGAAATGGCTGAAAAGTATTTTGAGGGGTATGGGTTGCATGGAGGATTGAGTTGCACGAGGGTTCAGTTAAAGGGGGTACAGTTACACGGGGGTTTCGGTTATACAGGGGTTCAGTTACAAGGGGGGTTCAGTTGCACGGGGGGTTGAGTTAAATGGGGATTGAGTTCCACGAGAGTAGTGCTTTGTCGTGGTTTAGCTTGTCACAGTTACATTCTCTTGATCTTTCAAAGTTCACTTTGATTTTAGTTACATGGGGGGTTCAGTTGCACGGGGGTTGAGTTAAATGGGGCTTGAGTTCCACGAGAGTAGTGCTTTGTCGTGGTTTAGCTTGTCACAGTTACTCTCTTTGGGCTGTTTGTGTTTCTTTGGGTTGTGTGTGTCTCTTTGGGCTATGGAAGCCCCCGGTCCTCAAAGGTTCTCCGGGCACCCAAAGGGCCCCCGGCACCCCAAAGGCTCCTGAGCCCCCATTATAATACTTTTTAAGGCTTTATTATATCTTTTCAGAACAAATTATTATTTTAGGGAATTATTTTCGGTGAAACAGTTAGAGACAATTTAAAAGATGATTTACAAGATGATTTTAGAAGAGGATTTGAGGGTGAAACTCTGTGGTCGTTATAATACACAAGTTCCATTTGAACAGTGTTGTGAGGTCCCCTACCACAACCCCAAAGGGTTTCACGCCTCTTTTTTTCCGAAATCGTGCAGTCAAAATTTGACACGACACACAAACAGAGTCATAGTGAGAGGGATATCCAAAAGTTGGGTTGATCTAGGTTCACTTAGAGTGGCGCGCCACTCTAAGTGAACCTAGATCAACCCAATTTTTTGGATATCCCTCTCACTATGACTCTGTTTGTGTGGTCGTGTCAAATTTTGACTGCAGGATTTCGGAAAAAAAGAGGCGTGAAACCCTTTGGGGTTGTGGTAGGGGACCTCACAACACTGTTCAAATGGAACTTGTGTATTATAACGACCACAGAGTTTCACCCTCAAATCCTCTTCTAAAATCATCTTTTAAATTGTCTCTAACTGTTTCACCGAAATAATTCCCTAAAAATAATAATTTGTTCTGAAAAGATATAATAAAGCCTTAAAAGTATTATAATGGGGCTCAGGAGCCTTTGGGGCGCGGGGGACCCTTTGGGAGCCCGGAGAACCTTTGAGGACCGGGGGCTTACATAGCCCAAAGAGACACACACAACCCAAAGAAACACAAACAGCCCAAAGAAAGTAACTGTGAAAAGCTAAACCACGACAAAGCACTACTCTCGTGAAAATCAAGCCCCATTTAACTCAACCCCCGTGCAACTGAACCCCCATGTAACTAAAATCAAAGTGAACTTTGAAAGATCAAGAAAATGTAACTGTGACAAGCTAAACCACGACAAAGCACTACTCTCGTGGAACTCAATCCCCATTTAACTCAACCCCCCGTGCAACTGAACCCCCCTTGTAACTTAACCCCTGTATAACCGAAATCCCCTTGTAACTGTACCCCCTTTAACTGAACCCTCGTGCAACTCAACCCTCCATGCAACCCATCCCCCTCAAAACACTTTTCAGCCATTTCTTTTTAAATTGACAATACTTTTCAAACGTTACTTGTGTATTATACAGACCTCATCGGCGAGGTAAAGCTAGGTCAAGTCACAATGTCATTCTATCGTTACTTTTCAATTAAGCTATTGAATACCTTCTACCAATGTCTCTTGTATGCGTCAACTCTATTAAGTATCTGAGCATATTCTTTGTATTTTTGATGCAAGCATCCCATTCTTTAATTACCCGTGAGGCATTCTTAACCATCGCAATACCTTTACGCAAATACCCTTTCGCAAAAAATTCGCAAATCTCGTAAACTAAAGAAGTAATTACCCTTTTCAAAAACATTAGTCGTTCTATTAATGAACCCATGAAACGAAACCAGTCTGATAGCATCACACAATCTCGCTCCTAGTTCCAAAAATGGAATGCATGTAGCGTTCGTAGTAATAGGTTTAAAAACCTATTAGCCAAGTTTAAAAAAAAAAGAAGCGAAACAAGACGTGCTGGTTTTGGTTTATCACTAAAAAAGACATGTATATACCTTGAACTAGAAATTGCGTAAATCTCTTGGCAAAGGTGTAATGCCCTGTAGAATAACATGGAAATTGCTATATGTCTCCGCAAATAACATGGAAATTGCTATATGTCTCCGTAAATAACATGGAAATTGCTATATGTGTCTCCGTAAATAACATGGAAATTGCTATATGTCTCCGTAAATAACATGGAAATTGCTATATGTCTCCGCAAATAACATGGAAATTGTTATATGTCTCCGTAAATTCATTATAAGCATTCTACTGTATATGAAGGGGGCTGTTCCCTTCTCAACGCCTCGCTCTTTACGCTAAAGTTTGAATTTCTCACAACTCGATTTTTTTAAAACAATAAGAAAACTTTAGCGTAAAGAGCGAGGCGTTGAAGAGGGGACAGCCCCCTTCATATACGGAATAATTTCTGTTCGTTTTAAGTTTTAACGTCGTTCCTTACTTTCAGTTAAAAAAAACCTTGTTTTTTTTTATTTAATTTATCAACAAGAGTCAAAATCCGCCACAAGAAATCTGAAGCCGGTTACCTCTGACCTATTATATATTCATACCTAAGAATATTTTACTACTTTGAGAATTCCGGCATTAATAGATAACTTAGCTAAAAAGAGATTTTCAGCCCAAAAAGTCTATTCACAATCCAGTTCTAGGCTTTAATTTCCTTAGGGGTTCCACTCCTCAAGGTCACCCTGGTGCAGCATTTACAGTCATGGCTCTGGTTAAGTAAACTCACTAAGGATCCATCCTGACACCACTATGAGGCCACTCAAGCAGAATTCCCGTTTAGGGAATAGAGACCGAGGATGGAACCTATTGCCTAGTGAAAATCCTGAACCTTATCACAGCCTCAGAACAACTTCAACCTTTCAACCAAGGATATATTTTTCAATTCAGGGTTTATGTAAAATCAAGAAACATCTTTATTAAATGATCATTTGTATATTTATGAACGATAAAGCGATATCAAATTTACCGAATTAGTACCCACATCTAGTTTCCAGGGTTTGGAATAGTTTGAAAAACACTGGTAAAACTTTGCGCATGAATTCTGACCTGCAATACCAACCAAAAGAAAAATAGTTATAAATCTTATTGCTTGGGTACGGCTAGAACTATAACGACGCAAGGTTATTTGGCCTCAGATGAAGTCAATTTTTTTCATTTTTTGTACTCAGTGCTTTTTTTTTCTTTTTTGGAAGGAATAGGTCTTGCCAGCACTTACTGGTGGAGGTTGCTTAAAAAAAGTAAAGAAAAAAAACACAGTAAAAGACAAATCATACGCTATGGGCTCATATTATATATTTTTTGTTTCAATTTTTACTTGTAATAAGCTTCTAAATTATCTATCACTTAAATACTGTTGTCGTACCAAGCATATTTGGATTGGTTTAAATACATGCTGTTAAAATTATCTTATGGATAATTTTATTGTTTTTCCTTCAGAGGGGCTAAGACTAATGCAAAGGTTGGATCAAAGAGTTTAGATAGCTCATAAGATTCGGAACTGGTGGTACTATTGACAAAAAAAAACTATTAACGGCATCTAGCATTTGGTGACACTTGGCCTTTTTCAAAATTCTCGGTTAAAAACATCGTTTCGGACGCTTTTCAATCTATTCTTGTGGAATATACCCCGAAATTTATTGGCATTGAAAAAAAACTGAAGTCTATGAAAAATCACCTTGAATCTCTAGATGATAGAATACTTCGGATAGAGTAGCGTATAGACGATATCGACCAAGACTCGAGATTAGATTCGCTCAAGTTCGATGGCGATGAACAAAACCCAAATTCGGACCTGAAAAACAACCATGTTAAATATCTTCTTAGGAAAGATGGAACTCACCAGGATAACTGATGCTGACAAAAGCAAAGTATACCAATTTGCTCTTGGAATTCCTGCTCGGCCTAATAAATTGCCCGCCAGCGGCGGGGATATTCTTAACACAGCTCGTGATAAATATGGAAACAAGTGTGTTTGGTCTGACTAAGGGCGTATTTATGTCCTCCTTCCCAATGAGAAAACTCCACGTAGACTTTGGTCAATCGAGGAAATGTTCTACTATATATTTTTTCCCCTTTGTTTTTCTGTTCTCTTGCTTCCATTTTCCTGTCTATGCAATTTCATTGTCTATCAATGTTTTGTTTTGTTTTCATTTATCATTCTAATAATTATTTATCTGTTCCTAGATCTCAGCTAAGCTTTTTTTTTCTTTTTTTATTTCAAAATGAGAGGTATGAAATTGTTTACTAGATTTTAAATATGTGTAATGTAATAATCGGTACCACATCAGGGCTGATTCGATTGGAAAGTTGTTCGCTTAATATTGATAGTTATATACTTTCGGATTTGGCAACTGAACAGTCTACCTTGAGTTTATAGACCTTTGAAGTTTAGTAAATATTGGGATTCATTGTATCTTGGAAATATGCAAAATGCTTATTTCAGTGTGCGTTCGTTTGAACTGCAACCTTACTTCTTCGCATGATGAAACATTTTATTTTATTTCGCAATGTAGGAATCTCCATGTTATGGCCCTTTGTGATACTTGTTTGAGCCAGGATAGTCCTCTCTCGTCTTTTAGTTTTCCGGGAAATAAGCTTATCGCGAGGAGTAGAGCTTAAATGAACCGCGGTGGACTCGGTTTGATAGTAAGTAATTCACTTAAATGGAAGCCAAGGGAGGACTTTGATGTTTGGAGAGAAGGTAAGATAGAAACATTTTCTATTGAAATTGAGATTTGTATGATTCAAAGGTTCTATGGTTCAAAGGTCACAATGTGAGTTTTATGCATGGGGGATTTTAATTTTTATCTTTTATCTACAGGTAGTTTTAACTTAGATTTTTTTAATTTATGGTTTCTAATGATCTTTTTCCCACAGTAACTATACCTACTAGGATCACAGATCACTCTGCCACGCTGATTGACAATGTTCTTTGTCTCTTCAAAGTATATCCGAAATTAGTTTTCTAAAATTGTAGTGAATTCGGTGTCTGGTCATTTCCCAGCAGTAATTAGTCTAGATATACAAGTGTCACGCAAGAAAAATGTACCGTGAGTAAAATGTGATAGATTTAAAATACAAAAAAATAAAATCTTTTTCTCTCTAAAGATAATTCCGACTTCCTCTAATTAAGTTTAAATCTAGCTTCAAAAAAGAAAGAAAAGTTCTTAATCAGCAAAAAGAAATTGCATGTTAGCCTCAGTCAAACAACGGTGCTATTCGGTTTGAATTTCGCAAAGACATTTGGTAATAAAAAAGATGCTAGATACAATGCTTCTCAGGAAGTTTAAATTATAAGAGCAGTGTGATCGTTTAAATCATCGTATTTTTTTAAACAAATCATTGGATAGATAGATCGCATAATGTAGTGAGTTTGCGAAAAAATTACAAAATAGCGGCCCCCTCCATATGACTTGGGCCAATCATGAAAAAAGCTAGTAAAGCACAGGAGTTATATTTGTGGAATATAGTGAAAATAACTGTTTTTCGTTTCAATTATGGATTGTTTCTATTGCCATCAAAATTTTTTTTTAGAACCAATTTAATCGTTGCCTTTGTTGTCGTCATTTGAAGTGAAGCACTGTTGTACACCTAAATGTAAGTCTCAATAAAACTATTGCTTTTCTATTTGTGTTTATTTTATATGTCTGCATCTAGTCCCACGGCAGTTAATTAGTTCGTATGCCTCCAGCGGTAGCGCTCCTAAGGAATATCATCTCTAGATAGCTCAAGGAAAAGAGGTTACATTTATATAGTTACATATTTTATTTTCTCTCTAAGATTGAGAGTGATCCGGTCACCCATTAACCTTGCTCCCCATTGCTGTGGCGCAGGCCTCAATAGCACAGTCCTTAGCGCTATAAGTGGTGCTATCGGAAAACTTATAAGGTGTAAGTTCACAACTTTAAATCATAATATTACATTTGGCGCGGTCAATCTTTATTACCACAATTAAGGCCCGTCTAAATATTTTTTTATCAATAAATTTGGCAAGGTCAAAAATTTGGAGGAATACATGCGAACTAGTTATGCTACAAACTTCGTAAATTTAAATTTATATCATTGAAGAGATACAGACTTATATAAAAAAAGTGATTAGGCCTCTAATCGCTAAGCTATTATAAAAAAGCCCTTTAAAATATCTCATAGCAGATAATAGCCTCTCCCAAAGTAGGTTAAATGAAAAAAAAATTATTTTTTGTTAATTCAAAACCAAAAATGTCAGAAGAATTAAGCGAACTATTAATGGCATAAAATTTGGTCGCGAAGAATGTAGAAATAGCAAAATCTATTCCACAATATGATGGACAATCAGATATCAACGAATTTAATATCCAGTTGGCCCAGTCTTTAGAATTAAAAAAAACAGAGCTAGAAACGTTAGTTAGCATGCTTCTATTAAGATTAAAAGGCCAGGCCCTAACATTCCTAAAGCAAATTGAAGGTACTATAGGTAATGACGCCAGCTTGCCAATAAATACGGTTGACAAATTGTTAACGGCATTTAAAGATAGATCTATCAAAACTAGTTCCACAAATAAACTACAACAAGGAATGGTATGCTTTGACCATTCACAAAACGTAAGAGAATATCTTGATAATATACGGATTTCAGTAGAAGAAAAATACGGAAAAGGCTCAGGAGAAATGTATGAAAAAGTCATACTAAATATCTTTTTGCAAGGGCTACCCCAAAACTATATAGAATGGTACTATCCAAAAATATTCAAACGTTAGATCTTGCTGTTCAGTAGGTAGGGCGATTAATCGAAGTCAACACGATGGTGGCAAATCACAGTAAAATGAAAATATACAGCCTAATCGATTCAAACCCAAACCTGACCTTCAAGGGCGATCAAGCGTCTCCCAATTTTTTTTTCAAGGGATAACTTCCCAGTGCCACAAAGAAATAGAACGCAAGAACCCGTTACGCAGAAAACAGTACGTTTTCAGCCCCCGTCAAACACTTTTAGTTATGAAAGTACCCTACAATAATAAGATGTTATATTTGTAATCGTGTTGGGCATATCGCAAAAGAGTGCCGGTATGTCCCCAATCGCGCACAATGGATTGTAGTCAGTAAAAACGCAAAAATTATGGCAACCATTTGTTCGGCAGAACAAATTTTAGTGCTAGTGGTGCACTAGGTTATAGCCAGGGTAGATTGCGCCAATCAGTATCTTAAATCGCGTACCAACCAAATTTGTACAATCCTCCCCCCAATAGACAAATTAATTACGATTTGAAAACTCAAGTACTTGCCAAAGCCAATATAATGCAAGAATGGTATACAGAAATCCCGAAAATTTGCCGACGGGAAATACAGATTTTTCAAGCCGACGGCAAATAGTTAATTGGTCAACGGGAAATGAAAATTTTTCAAGCCAACGGCATTGACAGTCAGCGCAAGCAGCTGGCACTGACGCAAGAAGTCCAAACTATCGTAATATAACACATGGCGAAGGCAGACAAATGTAAATGAATTAGATATGCCATCGGAATTCACAAGTCTGAATCCCTAGTGCAGGCACTAACGTACGAAATAAATCCATGGGGAAACGCGTCAGGCCCCTCAGAAATATAAATTGGACCCAGAGGTTGCCTAGAATGTTTTATAGGTCCAAACCAATGGTAGTATCGTCTTATAGTGATAATAATAATAATTTAGCTATATTTAATAATTTCTGTGTGACAAATATTTACTTTAAAGCTTTAATTGACTCTGGTGCTACTGCGAACATCATAAGCTCATGCGTATTTAATATGTTGCCTCCGCATATAAGGCAACAAAGAAATTTTAATAATCCCAATTTAACTAGCGTGAAAGGGCATAAATTGGATGCAAAAGTTTAATTCGCCTACGCGTAAAAAGGGATAATCGAATCTTTCCGACAAATTTTATAATATGCGATAACTTTCCGCAGGAAGCCATTTTCGGTACAAATTTCTTAAGGTATAATAGAGTACTATTAGACTTGGGAAACTAAAGGCTTATCTACCCGGCTAAGGTAGGTGAAGGAATTTCTACCTGAAGAAACTGTAACAGAGGTTACAAAGAGAAAGTAACAGTAAATAAAATTGCTGGTGGTACAATGTCAGAATCTTTTGAACCTCATTTCTTGCAAGGAGGACACGGCCATAATCAGAAAATTGTTTCAATTATTCTGAGAGACATTGCAGAATTGAAGTAAATTTAAATAATAAGTGTATTGAATCTGTAAAAATAAAAATAAGAGATATGCAACAGTACAGGTCAAACGAAATCAAGAAAATAGTGGAAATATGGAAAAAAGTAGTGAACCCCAAAGCAGTTCAGGCGCAGCCAATGCTATTGGTGGATAGCGCCAGCCTAAATTTAATAGACAATGAAAATAAAGAAAAATAGTTTGGATCTGCAATATGGAAAAACGATGCAAAGAATGCAAATATCACAGATGATTTAACCATTAGATAGCAAATCTGAAATATGGTTTGCGATTCCGTCAAATGAAACACCTGAAAATCTGTTATGCGAGGAACAGATTATATCTTACGACAAAGGAGAAGGTTTTATTTGGGTAACTAATAAACCACGAAAGTGATATATTTACAAAAAAAAGGGGACGTGTTTAGTTTCAAATCCAAGTTTTATCGGAGAATGATTTAGATGAATGGGAAAATGTCAAAGGAAACCTAGTAAATGACATTAAAACCTCAATTAACAAATACCCTCTAACTAAATCGCAATTCTTAAACAAATTTAATATGGATCATATTACGGACTTAGAACTTAAGAAAAAATTATGCGAATTAATATGGAATTTTAAAGATGTATTTTCCGCATCTGAAGATGAAATCAGACTGATACCATTTTATGAACATTCAATTTTTTACGACTGGTAATCCTCTTGCAAAACAGCCATATTGTGTGCCGTATAAGCACAAAGAATGGTTAAAAAATAAAATCCATGAATTAGAAAAAAGTAAAATTACACGCCCCAGTATAAGTCCGTATTCTGCACCAGTGGTCTTGGTACCCAAAACGAATGTGATCCTAGACTTGTAGTACATTATAGAGCCCTTAACAAACAAGAGTTTAGTGATAAATATCCTTTACCAAGAATAGATGAAAAACTTGAATCTGTCTCGAGCAAAAAACAAAAATTTTTACTTCTTTGGATCTTACCCAAGGCTACCACCACTGAAAATAGCCAAAAAAAAAGGTGTCCACAAAACTGCATTTTCTATAGCTGAATGTGGTTCATACGAATATTTAAGAGTACATTTTGGACTTAAGACAAGTTCAAGCGCACTGTGCTATTAAGAGGATTAAAAAATATCCCCTCACGGAATTAACTAAAGCAAACTCCCAAAAATGTTACCTGGTCCCAGGAGGCTCAATTTCCCTACACCATCTCAAAAAGGCACTCATTTCTGAACCAATATTATCGCTGTCTGATTTCAAAAACGGACAATTTTTGGTCACAACCGATGCTAGTTCAAAGGGCATTGAGGCTATTCTTTCTTAAATAATCCCGGTAGACAACCCTAATCCTCTAGAAGGAACGCCTAGACAAAAAAAATAAAAAAAATATAAAATATTTTTTATTCGAGTAGAACCTTATCAAAAATTGAAGTAGTTATCCCGCCAGAAGCTTAGAATTATTATCTATAATCCACTACTTGGAAAAATTTAGATACTATTTAATTAGTAGAAAATTTATGCTACGATCAGACCATTAAAGCTTGGAGTACCTGCGCACATTTAAAAAACCCAAGGGAATTCTAGCTAGATGGATTACGAAAATCCAAGACATAGATTATGAATTTGAACATTTAAAAGGTAAACAAAATGCAGCTTGTGACTTTTTGAGTAGATGCCCAGAAAATATGCCGTCGGAAACTGAAGAAAATGAAGTTAATGCTATCAATGCTAAGAGCAAACATAAATGCAAGAAAACCAAAGTCAAAGATACAGTAAAAGAAAATAAGGATAACTATTGTCCCTTGTCTTTAGAAAATATAAAAAGAAATAAAAAAAAGGACGAAATGCTTGTAGCACTTATTAATTATTTTGTGAATGATGACTTGTTACCAGATATAATTCAAAACTCTTAGAAAAGAGATACATAATTTTTACTATGATCTTGATGAAGAAATACTGTGTAGAATCGTGACCGCTGAGGTAAATAGAAACCAAACATCAATAATACCTGTATTACCCCAAAACTTAATAACACCTGCATTCGAATATTTTTATTCAGATGTAGGTGGGTACTTAGGAGTAACGAAAACTTTCCATACATTAAAACAATATTTGTATGTGCCGTCGGGAATAACAAAACTTAAAGAATTTGTAATTACATGCGAAGCGTGTAACTTAAGAAAAAAAACCAAGCTTATCCTAATCCCCCAATGGGAAGAGTACCGGTAGCAAGGTACCCCTTTGATATTGTGTCATTTGATTTAATTGGAACCAGTAGAGGCTTGCCTGTTTCTAACAGAGGCCACACTTGTATTCTTTCAGTTATAGAGCACTTTTCCGGATTCACTTTTGCAAAAGCATTAAAAAATCAAGGAGCTTACGCTACGAGTAAGGCGTTGGCGAAATTTTTTTTAAAATTTGGCATTCCAAATAAGATTTTAAGTGACAAAGGAAGCAATTTTGTTTCAAAAGTAACAAGAGACTTAAGGAGTTTTCTTAACATAGAGAAACAGGTGGCATCGTTATATCACCCACAAGCTAATGATAAAATAGAAAATAGGCATAAAATATTTTTGAATGTATTAAACATTTATATAAAAGACAAAGGAACGATTGGGATTACTTCTTACATTATCTTTACTAACTTAATCAATACTGCTTATTCAGAAACAACCAAAGATAAAACTTTTTATTTACTTTTTGGTCGTTATTTTAGAATCCCGCATGATGAGATTATTGAATCCCGGCAATATTACAATAACTCAGAGGATTATAAACAAGAATTCATAAATAGGATGAGGAAAACTTATAAGATAGTTAGGAAAGAGTTGGAAAAATGTAAAATAAACCAAGAACTAAGAAACCAACCCAAACTCAAGGGAACATAGATTTCTTGATAGGAGATTGCGTCCACCTGAAGAACGAGGCAAAAACGGAAGGCAAAAAAATTTCCAACAAATATTCTGGATCGTACAGAATTGTAAAAAAGTACGATAACGATTATACTTTTAAAAAAGTGAAACCCGATGGTGGAAGAACTTACAAGGCGCATTTTAGCCGAAAAAAGTGATCAAAATTTCCAGAAAGATGGGTATCGTGTCCCTCGTCTACCGATCCGTCAGACGTGGAAAATGAACCCTCTAAATCAAGATTGGCAGAGGTAAAACCCTCTAATTTCAAACATGATTATTTTGCAAATGATAGTGACGAAAAAACTTTGAAGAATTTTTAGCTATGAAAAATCTAGTTATTCCTAAAAGAAAATCCCTAATACCAGAGAAAATAAAAACGCCAAAGATCCAAAAAATTTATCATCGAAGAGTGCAGGAGAATTAGATTATACGATATCTCCGAAAACCAATTTTTCCCTGCTAGAATTTCGACCCATTGCCCCTCCTCAAAAGATTTCCAGACGGTATGGTTTACCCTGCAGCACCAATAGAGAGGCCCCTGTCATTACAGAGGAATTGAACAGAGCGGTAGAAACTCCGGGTATTACTGTAAAAAAACTCCTCCCAAAGATTCAATTAAAACAAATCTGCGAGAAGCTATGGATTTAATAAATTTCTCCGTAAAAACGAGGCAAAGTAGGTTGCCTTGGAATCGAAATCCCAAGGATGACCAGCAAAAACTATATCATGATATAACTGTGTCCAAGGTCAAGCCTAAATAGTGGACTTCATCGAGGGAAACACTAGTGCAAAGAATGCCCCATCCTCCTGAAGACATGGCTTTTTAAGCAGTGGAGAAACCCCGCAAAAACTTTTGATTCTTCTCAAGTTCTCAAGAATCTTTCAAATCTCCCGAGTTGAAACTTAAAGCGATGACTTAGAGAATAAACCTTCTGCTTCCAGAGGAGTAGAAATTTACGAAAGAAGGGAGGTGATACTTCAAAAATGCAAAGTGTCACTTCTAAAAGTTCTAATTTGGATTCGTCCGAAACCAGTTCAGAAGAGTCTGGCGGTGAATTAGATCATATAGTAATTAAAGAAACAGGAAATCAAAGCCAACTTCAGCAGCTGCACTTGCGAAAGAAGTAAAATTAAAAGGGCAAGAATTTTGTAAACAAAAAAAACAATTAAAACAAATTGATCTTATTTCGCAAGCAAAAGCTAAAAAGAAAAAACAGCAAGAAAAGAAGAAAAAGTAACGACACAGTCGGGTAGAACAGTTAAGCAGCCGGACAGATTAAAATACCATAAAAATACCCAAAAAAAATTTTTGTGCTTGGGAATCACAAAGGAATAATAGCTTAGAAACTCTAGCTCACAATATAAAAAGTCTATCCGTACCAATCCAGTACGATGTATCTAGTCAACTGAAAGAAGCCGTGACAGGGAGCACTAAAACGAGAAATTAGAAATGAGAGTTCATACACTTTAGAAATGACCTTTTGGTTATTTTCTGTTCCAAGAGAAAACTGTTGGAACTTTGTCCTGCGATGATAATACAGAAAGAATAAATCCCAGTTACACGACAGAACTGCTATTACAAGAGGTGGGTACGAAAGTCATAAAACAAGGATGTCGACTTGTAACTAAAGAGTCAACTGTTTGAATGCCGTTAATCACCACGAGCGCAAATGAAATAAGTCCGAAATAATCAATTTGAAGGCAATTAGCCTGTCGCAAACTATTCCCCAATATAGAGAGTGAGGAAATGAAAAACTCGATATGGTCCAAAATAGAAAAGAATAAAGGGACATAAGGCTTACAAAAAAGAGAGAAGCATTAGAGTCCCAGATTCCCCTATTTACAAAAAAGGACCAGAGATTAACGTATGTGGATAATAGATATGGATTATTCTCAACCAATTTTGGTTGAACATACTACTGACCGTATGTTCGTATTCGCGATTTCCCTGACCATGAGAATCTTACTTACTTTTAATTATGGAAAAATCCTGAGAATAAGAAGGCAAAACCCAAGGAAGACACAGGAAATGGTTGAAATGCAGAAGTTAAACCCGAACCCCATGAGAACGTCCAAGCCAAGAAAAAGGGAAGACATTAGAAAACAATTGAGTATAGAGGTCTCCACTCGTCCTTGCGATGTTTTGTTCCCTCATTGTAAGCGTCTTTTTACGTAAAAGCGCTGTGGCTATGACGCTGCAACATGCGTTTTCTTAAACAGCACGGACGTGCATGAACAATGAAGGCGTGAAATATATTGTAAACTGAGACCTCAAAATTTAACAATGTAGGTTAATTTATGTTTAAAGGACTGTTTTAAATGTAAGGGAAAATTAAATAAGTGTCGAAGAATCAAATAAGCCTTGTATCGTCGTTTCCTTTCTCAAAACAAGTTAGAAGAAATCTCTATTTTTAGATTTCCCAATGGGAAGTCCCACCCCCCCCCCCCCCTATGAATCTGAAACCAACATGACAATAATGTCGCTTTATTTAAATCAATATTCATGTAGTAATATTAGTGTATCTATTTAAGGTTGTCTTATAGGGTAACATTCACCCCAAAATGCACCTAATCATATTGATTATTGTGTATTAAGACTACTTGATTTTAAAGAACGTGCTATTCTGCCTCGCTATTTCTATTACAAGAAGTGGATTGACATATTGGAAATCGATCATCATAATCCATTGTCTAGTGCAGATACAACCTAGTAGCATCTATTTTCATCATACCTCAACCAACGAAGAGTACTCACCATAGACTCCAAGCAATTTTCATCACAGCTTCGTTTATGAAAATTATAGTTACCTTTGATAGTTGTTTCCTCGACCACCAACCATATTACGTATCAGCTAACAGTATATTTGAATCTCAGTATCCAGTGCATTATCGAAATATATAATCACATAAATCCTGAGAACCCCATCAACCAGTACAAGATATAAGTACATAAATATCACCCTTGACGATCATTATGGACCCATACACCATACGACTGTATAGTTGTGATATTTGATGATCCCAAAAATTATTTAAGCGTCACAAATTCATATGTCAAATTCCTTTTGACCATCTTTTGGAATCCATCCTATCACCTCTATGCAAAAAGTTAATATCTCTGTTATCCCAAAAATGTAACGAGACAATTTCCGAAAAATGGACCAGGCAACCAACCATTTAATAAAAAAAAACAAATTAATCCCATTGACTAGCCCCTCAGGGACAATATACCCCTCCACAAGTCAAAGACAATATGTTGAAGGAGTCACTAAAGTTTGATGTCGATCCATTCCAAATCCAACCATCAATTCCCCTGTGATAAACCAAGGAATCGCCGCGAAAGTTAATAGACGCAAGCCAGGCACGAACAATTTTATAAGAGAAGTATAATCTCCAAGTGCACGAATGAACAAGTTTATACGAGAAATACATTCTCTGTGTGCTTTAAAATATGCCAAAAATGATATGCTGAAAAGAAAATGAACGCAGCCCCAGTGTTCAACCCCTTAATGATGAGGCACCCTATGAACTATCCAAAAACAGCAGGTGAGAATGAACTCTGATATCAAAATTCCACACCCCCGTACCTGGGAGTATCATTTTCCGTTTGACGATAGGAGAGGCAAGATGAACATAACCTTGCTCGAACTGTTCGGTGAAGAAGCTATTATAAATTGTTTTAAATTTTTGCCAAGACGAAAGGAGTGAAGGACCATAATATATAACAGAAGGAGTGAGTACGCTAAGAGACACGTGGGTGGTGAGATAGGTGTGAAGTTAAACATGTCACATTTTAATAGTTTTGATAAAAAATACTTAATAAAAAACAGCTTCGATGACTTATTATCAGAATTATACAACGAACAAACCAAGTGAAAATGTTTTAATGATTACTAGTGAATGTAGTGAATTCTTTAAATCGTTTGTATATATATATATATATATATATATATATATATATATATATATATATATATATATATATATATACTATATATATATATATATATATATATATATATATATATATATATATATATATATATATATACATATATATATATATATATATATATATATATATATATATATATATATATATATATATATATATATATATATATATATATATATATATATATATATATATATATATATATATATATATATATATATATATATATATATATATATATATATATATATATATATATATATATATATATGTATATATATATATATATATATATATATATATATATAATATATATATATATATATATATATATATATATATATATTGTTATTTACTTAGATAGAGTTAGTGTAAGTCAATGTATTTCCCCATTAATTTATCGTAGATAGGAAGCATAAAGATTATAGAAAAGTAGAATAGACTAACCTTGTTGGAAATGTAAAAGTCATCAGTGTTAGGTGTAGAAAAAAAGATCTTTAGTATAGTAGTTAGGCTAGAACCATAAATAATCTTAGTCCAGTAAATGAACTTTAGATAGCGATGTAAAAAAAATAAGAAAAGTACCAGAGAAAATTTTTAGCACTCCTGATTAAGCTTATATAAAAGTATAAAATAATACAATGTCAACTAAAATTACATAGGACCAACAGTAAATAAATCTCAAATATTTCAAAAACCCAAGGGTAAGCAAGCCCTAATGACGGAACTTAATAAATAATGGGAAGGGTAATAAGTACCGTGAGTAAAATGTGATATATTTAAAATACAAAAAAAAAAAATTATTTCTAAAGATAATTTCAACTTCCTCTAATTAAGTTTAAATCTAGCTTCAAAAAGAAAGAAAGGTTCTTAATCAGAAAAAAGAGAAATTGCATTTTAGCCTAAGTCAAACAACGGTGCTATTCGGTTTAAATTTCGCTACGACATTTGGTAATAAAAAAGATGGTAGATACAATGTTTCTCAGGAAGTTTAAATTTTAAGAGCAGTGTGAACGTTTAAATCATCGAAATTATTTAAACAAATCATTGGATTGATAGTTGCATACTGTAGTGAGTTTGCGAACACAATTACAAAATAGTGGCCCCCTCATCAGGACTTGGGCCAATCACGAAAAAGCAAGTAAAGCGCAGGAGTTATATTTGTGTCATATAGTGAAATAAACTGTTTCTCGTTTCAATTATGGATTGTCTCTATTGCCACCCACTTTATTTTTGAGAGCCAATTTAATCCTTGCCCTTGTTGTCGTCATTTGAAGTGAAGCACTGTTGTACACCTAAATGTAAGTCTCAATAAAAAACTATTGCTGTTTTTTCTATTTGTGTTTATTTTATTTAATATGTCTGTATCTAGTCGCATGGCAGTTAATTAGTTCGTTTGCCTCCAGCGGTAGCGCTCCTAAGGAATCTGATCTCCAGATAGCTCAAGGAATAGAGGTTACATCTATATAGTTACATTTTTTATTTTCTCTCTAAGATTTAAAGTAGCGGGGTCAGCCTTTAACCTTGCTCCCCATTGCTGTGGCACAGGCCTCGATGGCACAGTTGTTTGTGCTATAAGTGGCGCTATCGGAAAACTTATAAGGTGTAAGTTCACAGCTTTAAATCATAATATTACATTTGACGCGGTCAATGTTATTACCACAATTAAGGCCCATCTAAATATTTTTTTTATATTTTTATTTAGCATTATTTAAATAATGCTAGAATTTTCCCTGCTTCATGCAGAGTTCCTCAGGGTGTGTTTTAACACCCCTGTTGTATTTAGTGTATGTAGATAGTATGCGGTTCTACATTCCTGGTGCATCTACGACAACTTTTTCCGACGATACAGCGTTTGTTGTGGCAGCAAAGACTCTTGAAGAATTGGTCCAGAAAGCAAATAGAGCTCTGCAAGGGTTGAGTGAGTTTGTAGGTGCTAGCTTACTTAGCATTAGCGCGGCAAAGAGTAATTTCATTCTGTTCAATCGGACTGGCGTATCTCCAAATCTTCCCAGCGAAATAGGAATAAATGGTTCTGTATTAAAGCAAGTTGAGGAAGTGAGGTACCTGGGATTCATTTTTGAGAAGAACCTCGGCTGGAGAAGACACATTGATATGGTTGCGTGTAAGGTAGTGCGTGGCCTTGGGATCTTAAGACGTTTTCAAAAATTTTTACCTTTTCATATTTTAGTTCTTTATATTACTCTTTGATGCGCCGTATATAAATTATGGATGTTTGATTTGGGCCAGTAATTTTACGTGTAATTTGAAATAAGCACAGACTCAGCAAAATAAAGCAGTGAGGTTTATTGGTAAGTATGATACAGGAGTTTTAAGTACAGTGTTGATATTTAGGAAACTTAGGATTTGAATGTTACTCAAATTCGAGATTTTTTAAATTGGTATTTTTGTGTTTCGGAGTTTGAATGGTTTTGCGCCAGATTTTTTAATTTTTTTTTGTTTTATTTCATTTTATCACGGATATGCTACGAGAAATGCTGAAGACCTGGTAAGTGAGCCAACAAGTACGGTTCGTTCTAGCCATGTGGCAAAACACACGGGTCCGGTGGCCTGGAATACCTTTTCCAGATTCAATTCGGGAAGCGGAAAGTATACCACAATTTAAAAACCGGTTAAAGAAGCATCTCCTTGCGGATAGTTGATGAGTGTGGGATTGGATTGCGAGAGAGGACAATTTAAGTTTTTTTTTGTTATTAATTTTTTTTTTCTTTTTTTCGTAATTTATTGTTCTGTAATTGTTATCAACATTTCCATTTTTTGAAACCCAAAACGAACAGAAATTACAATAAATAACCGAGTCAAACTCAAAACGAGCAGAAATTGACAAAAGTTGGGCTCGAAACCCCTATGCCTTCCCAAGGCCAGAACATAATTTGCACTTTACTGTAAAAAATACAAATAGATGTACATTGTCAGTTTAATATACATATACTGATATTTAGTAATCAAAATATTAATATTATTTGATTTATTAAAGTTATAAAAGTAAAAATATTCATATTTTTGGCCGAAAGCATATTTTGGCCATTTTGGCCAAAAGTATATTTATTTAGTCACTGGCTATATTACTATTGACATCAAGTAGTAAAAATACGAAGTTCAAAGTTTGTTGTTGCAAATAAAATCCATTGAATTTACTGTTTTTTTTTTTTATTTTTCACAGCTTAGCGTGAGACAAGACAAAGACAAAGATAGAAAATATATAATTTGGGCTATATATTTGCATAATAGGGGGGGGGAGAGTATTTGGACAGTGTGATGTTAAAAAACAATTCTTACAACATAATATGCGGAATAATTGTACCTAACACATTAGACATGCCGACCCGCTAGACTTTACTTCTCCCCCCTCCCCCTAATGTGCAAATATATAGCCCAAATCTGTTTCTGAAGTATTATATTTTTATCGTATTTCGGTACATTTCATTAGGATTGAGCGTCAGAGAAACATAATAAAAGAATATTAGGTAAGGGGTATATCATACAAGTACCAGAGTTTGATCTCGCCTATTTCATATACTTTTTTCCCTCCTAGTGGAACAGAAACGAGAACAGAAATTCACCAAGAATCTGGATCATGGCAATCCAAGAGCCAGAAGCTTCAGTACCCACAAATTTGTATCAGCTACCAGAAGGACCAGCCGTTTCAGTCTATCCTCATTCCAATACCCAAGCTGGTGAGGATATCTCTCCAGCATTGTATGGGGCTTCCCGCTCCAGGGCCAAATGAGATTCCGCTTGGTGAGCCTCCTGTCATAGTAAATGTCGTCTCTCCGAGAAAAAGGTAAGAGCAAAGTCTTGCTTAGTTGAAAATCAGTTGAATCTACTTTATATTATCCAAAAGTTTTATTTTATCAAAACCATGAAGGGTTTCCCAACTTAGAGCAGGGATTTACGCTAAAATTAACACCAACGATGTTCAACTTGCATTGCTATAAACATTGTCAGTTCTTTTTACTGATTAAATAAAAAAAAAAACATTTTTTTAACTGAAAGTAAGGAGCGACATTAAATCTTAAAACGAGCAGAAATTATTCCGTATATGAAAGGGGTTGTCCCCTCTTCAATACCTCGCTCTTTACACTAAAGTTTCTTATTGTTTAAAAAAAATAAAGTTGTGTGACAGATTTAAACTTTAGCGTAAAGAGCGAGGTATTGAAGAGGGGACAACCCCTTTCATATACGGAATAATTTCTGTTCGTTTTAAGTTTTAATGTCGCTCCTTACTTTCAGGTAAAAAAGCTTGTTTTTTTATTTAATTTCTGAACGTTTTTGAGCTAATGCAGCTTTGATTTTGGCTCACCATACTTGAATGATTAAAACGAAATTTGCATATTAATTTTACTTCTTTTGGCTAAATAGCTTTCTCGAAATTTTGTTCAGACGTTATTTACGAATTAACTTACCTAAAAAACTTCTATGTTCGTATATTTTATTACGTATATTAGGAGTTTGCCTCCTAGTCAATACCTTGCTCTTTATACTAAAATTCTAATTTTGTTCAAATCACATACCCCTGAATCACAAAGGCCGGTTAATTAGAATATATAGCTCTTTTGAAAGTACTAAAAAACTTTAGCGAAAAGGGCAAGGTATTGACTAGGGGGCGATCCCCCTCATATACGTAATAATTTCTGTTTGTATTAAGTTCTTTTGTTACTCCTTACTTTCAGCCGAAAAAAACTAATTTTTTTTTATTTAATTTCTGATCCTTTTTTAAATAATGCTGCGAATGCCCTCTGCATAGAAATGTACCTTCCGCCAAGAAAACATCTTCCATAGACGGAATGCTCACCCCTAACCCTTTCCTCCGACAGCCCCCTCCCCCCCCCATAAGAAGAAAATCCCTTCTGAAACGTCTTTGTACTTCCCATTAACCAATTTTATATGTAAACAATAGGGAAAGTTCATAACTTCCAGCCCTTCCCCCGAGAACTGTGGGGGATCAAGTCATCCTCAAAGACATATTTAATAGATTTTCGACTATGCTGAAAAAAAAATGACTATCTCAAAATTTTGATTGGGTGACATTGGGAAAAAAATTAGCGTGGGAGGGCGCTAAGTTGCCCTTGAATTTTTTTGGTCACTTAAAAAGGGAACTAGAACTTTTAGTTTCCGTTCAAATGAGCCCTCTCATGATATTCTAGGACTACTGGATCGATAAGATTACCCCTGGAAAAATCAAAAAAGAAAAATAAATAAATAAAAATAGCCACGCATCCGTGATCTTTCTTCTGATAAAAAATACAAAATTTCACATTTTTGCATATAAGAGCTTGAAACCTCCGTAGTAGGGTTTTCTGATACGCTGAATCCGATGGTGTGAATTTCATTAAAGTTCTATGACTTTTCGGGGTGTTTCACCCTTTTTTCGAAAATAAGGCAAATTTTCTAAAGGCGCGTAACTTTAAATTTGTAAAACTAAACTTAATGAAACTTATATTTGAAATCAGTATAAAATCTGATTCTATTGATGGATCTATGGGTATAAAAATTCCAGTTTTAGAAATTTCAGTTACTATTGAGCTGGGTCGCTCCTTACTTACAATTCGTTGCCACAAACTGTTTGATAAACTAAAAAAAAAACAATTTTTTTTTTTAACTGAAAGTAAGGAGCGACATTAAAACTTAAAACGAACAGAAATTATTCCGTATTTGAAAGCACTGTCCCCTACTCAACACCTCGCTCTTTACGCTAAAGTTTTTATTGATTTAAAAATAAAGTTATGAGACAGAGTCAAACTTTAACGTAAAGAGCGAGGCGTTGAGGAGGGTACAGCCCCTTTCATATACGGAATAATTTCTGTTCGTTTTAAGTTACTTTCAGTTAAAAAAACTTTTTTGTTTAGTTTATTTCTGAATATTTTTGAATTAATGCAGCTTTGAATTTGGCTCACCGTACATAAATATTTAAAACGAAGTTCGCATATTAATTTTCCTGTTTTTGGCTAATTGGCTTTCTATAAATTTTGTTCCGACGTAAATTACGAATTAACTTACGTAACGAATTTCTATATTCGTATGTTTTTATTACGTATATTAGGGAGTTTACTCCCTAGTCAATACCTCGCTCTTTCAAACAGTTCGTGGTAACGAACAGTAAGTAAGGAGCGACCCGGCTGAATGGTAACCGAAACTCTAGAAAAAACGGTATTTTGATACAAATAGATGCACCAAAAGAATCAGATGTGCTGATTTCAAATATATAAGTTTCATCAAGTTTAGTCCTACTCATCAAAAGTTACGTGCCTGAGAATATTTGGCTGATTTTCGAAAAAAGGGTGAAAGACCCCCTAAAAGTTATAGAATCTTAATGAAAATCACACCGTCATATTCCATGTATCAGAGAACCCTACTGTAGAGGTTTCAAACTCCTATCTACAAAAATTTGGAAATTTGCATTTTTTTTTTGCCAGAAGAAAGATCACATGTGCGCGTTTATTTGTTTTGTTTTTTTTTTCCAAGGGGTGATCGTATCGACCCAATGGTCCTAGAATATTGTGGGAGGGCTCATTGGAATGGAAATTATAAGTTCTAGTGCCCTTTTTAAGGGACCAAAAATGGAGGACAACTAGGCCCCCTCCCACGCTCAATTTTTTCCCAGAGTCACCCGATCAAAATTTTGAGAAAGCCATTTTGTTCAGCATGTTCGAAAATATTATAAGTATGTCTTTTTAGGATGACTTAATCCCCGAAGTTCCCGGAAGGAGGGCTAAAAGTTATGAACTTTACCCAATGTTAACATATAGTATTGGTTATTGGGAAGTATACAGACGTTTTCAGGGGAGATTTTTCCTGGTAGTGGGGGGTGGGGGGGGGGTCGGGGGTCATGTGGGAGGGTCTTTCCATGAAAAAATTTTTCTTGGGGAAGGGACATTGCTATGAAGGGGACGCCGGACTTCCCAGCATTATTTAAAAACAGATCAGAAATTAAATATAACAAACAAGTTTTTCAACTACAACAGCAACAACATCAAAACTTTAAACAAACAGAAAATATTACATATATGAATGGGTTCACCCCCTAGTCAATACCTCGCTCTTTAAGCCAAAAGTTTTTTTTAGTACTTTCGTAAGAGCTATTTATTCTAATTAACGGCCTTTGTGTATAAGCGGTTATTTTTAAAGAATTGGAACAAAATTCGAAATTTCGCTTAAAGAGCAAGGTATTAACTAGGGGGCGAACCCCTTAATATACGTATTAAAAGCGACATTATTAAGAGCGACATTAAAACTTAAAACGAACAGAAATTATTCCGTATATGAAAGAGGCTGTCCCCTCCTCAATGCCTCGCTCTTTACGCTAAAGTTTGACTTTCTCACAACTCTATTTTTTTTTTTTTTTTAACAATGAAAAACTTTAGCGTAAAGAGCGTGGCGTTGAGGAGGGGACAGCCTCTTTCAGATACGGAATAATTTCTGTTCGTTTTTAATTTTTAATATCGCTCCTTACTTTCAGTTAAAAAAACTTGTTTTTTTTTTTATCTAATACGCTAAAGTTCGAATTATGTTCGATCACAAACCCCTGAATCACAAAGGCCAGTTAATTAGAATAGATAGTTCTTTTGAAAGTACTAAGAAACTTTAGTGTAAAGAGCAAGGTACTAACTAGGGGGCAAACCCTCTCATTTACGTAATAATTTCTGTTCGTTTTAAGTTTCAATGTTGCTCCTTATTTTCAGTTGAAAAAAACTTGTTTGTTTTATTTAATTTGTGATCGTTTTTTAAATAATGCTGGGAAATTTAGCGACACCTTCATGGAAATGTTCCTTCCCCCAAGGAAATATTCTTCATGGAAAATCCTCCCCTGTAACCCCTACTCCGATCCTAGCCCCCCACTAGAAAAAAAATTCCCCCTGAAAACATCTGTATACTTCCCAATAACCAATGCTATGTGTAGAAAATGGGAAAAGCTTGTAACTAGCAGCCCTTGCCCCGGGAACTGTGGGGGATTAGTCATCCTCAAAGATATATTAATTATATTTTCGATTATGCTGAACACAAAATGGCTATCTAAAAATTTTGATTGGGCGACTTCGAGCAAAAAATAAGCGTGGGACGGGGCCAAGTTGCCCTCCAATTTTTTGGTCACTAGAAAAGGCACTAGATCTTGTAATTTCCGTTCGAATGCGCCCTCTCAAGATATTGAGAGGGCGCACTATATCGATACGATCACCCCTGGAAAAAAAAAAACAAAGAAACAAATAAACAACCGTGATCAATACTACTACTACTACTAACAACTCACCACAGCACAAAGCCATCTGAGGCCAACACAGCTACGCACGCTCCTCCTCCACCCCAATCTATTCAAAGCCTCCCTTTTTACACCCGCCCACGAGGTTCCCATTTCCTTTAAATCTTTCTTTATGACGTCTTCCTACCCCAGACGGGGACAACCTGCTTTCCGTTTATTCCTAGATGGTTGGCCGAAAAGAACAATCTTCGGCAATATGTCATCCCTCATCAGTAGTAACCAAGGTACTATTTCTAGGGCGCCCCTGTACCAAACAGGTTTCTGGTAGGTATAGTATTCTACCGGTCCTATAGGTAAAACATTTCTACAGGGCATTACACCTTTTCAAAGAGAGTGAGTATAAGTTGATTGGTGATTGGGATTTGAATAAAAGGAATAGTTTTCTTTACAGTTCATATTAGTAAGAGAATTGAATTCAAAGAAAATAGTTTATTTGCGTGGATATTAGTAGAGAAAAATGAGTGGAGCATTTACATTATTGGAGATTAATGATGGAGCCGACAACAGCAGCAGTGATGCACGAGTACCTAATGTAGCAGTGGAAATAACTGCTGGTTGTAGACGATGTCTTGAATGGGACACTATGTATGCTAGATACGTGATATCATTAAGCAAATTTAAGCAGGAGGAGCAGCTATGTTTTGCTGGAAAAGTGAATATTATCCATATAAATAAACTTCGGTCAGCATTAGATGTCCTATCGAAATATATTGATGAGAACAAAATGCATCAATGATTATTTTTGTAATTATGTTCAATAAAAATTGTTTCTAAATCAATGGTATTTTTCTTTCTATAGTAGACTAGCGTATATTTTTTAGAGTAGAAAAAAATTCTGGTTAGTCTGAAGTTGGTTGTGAGAGAGTTAGGACTCTAAAAAATGGAAAGATTCGAGAAAGATCGAATCATGAGGAACCTAGTTCTTATGGAAAAACGTTTAGTTCTAGATGATGATTTTCTAGAGTTGTCTATTCAAAGGAAGATATTTTCTCGGGGAATGCTTGTAGATATAATGAAAACTGATTCTCCATCATTAGACTATTGTATGAAGCTTCTACATTGTGGTCCAAATGCATTTACACAATTTATTGATATATTGATCACGACACGGCAAAATGATATTGTGGATATGCTTTTAAACATTAGTTTAGAAAATTTAGGACTTTTTTCATGAGAAAGATGGTGCTCAAGGATGATTTACTCCTCTCTCTCTCTCTCTCTCGATCTCAGACAATTTTTGATGTTGCTAGCTCAGTTTCATTGTGGCAGTGAGAGTGTCAACACATGACGAAATGTTCCATACATGTCCATTATGTATGTACTCACTGGGCAGCTGGTCATCATGTGAGAATTGCACAATGATTGATGAGTATGATGAAAAGTGTAGATTATGCAACCCGTGTAAATTGCATAGAGGATATGCTGTACAAGTTAAAGGTTGTACTTCCTGTCTTGAGGAGGTGTGTGACTCTCATCCTAGAGGTTACCTATGCTCCAATTGTCATTATGATAAATGTAAGCAGTCGGAGAGTAGATATCCTGGTATGATTGGAAAGAATCCTAACCGTGATTTTAGTTTATTGCTACGAGATTGGTATCGTCGCGGTTTTAGATTGTTCTGGGAGGAGGAACCAGGTCAGCGATTCAACTGTTGGAAAACAACAAGAGAATATGGTTTCTACGTCATTGTTGTGAAGACAATGGGTGTTTTGATTATAAGCCCACTGATTTTTATTTGGCTGTGACGGAATGTGATTCGACACTTGAGGACACTGTTCATGAAATTGCTTCAAATACGCAAATTGAAACATGTGAATTCTATAGAATGAATGAGAATAGTATCATTGACTATACAAAGAGATATGACAAGAGTGAAGTCACACTCTACTGTAGAAAATGTGACCCTGGCATTGCAGTACATCAGGATCAGTAAACTGTGAATTCAGATAATCTACCTGCACTAGTTGTTGTCGACAAATACCTAGTAGTGGATGAAATCTAAAGAGTAGAAAAGTCGTTTTATCATGTATATAATTTTTTTTTATTAAACAATTTCACATACATCTTTAGTACATTTTATTCTTAGGGCACTAAAAATCAATATTAAATACACTTGTAAGTATATTCTCCACTAGAAAGTCGTTCAATCGAGGTAAGTCAACGTAGATGTTGAGAAACTACTTGTAGGTATAGCCACGACATCTGAACATGAAAAAGAGTAGTGCATGAAAGCCACATGTCTTAGTCGTTAAATCCTGTACTCTTCGTTGATTTTGAATAATGTTTTTCCCACTGCTTTCAATAAAGTTGCTGATGTATGGCGTGTAGAATTTATACAATAGGCAAGAGGATCAAAAAATTCAATATTCTTCGCTGTTTGAAAGATGCATAGCCAATGACCGGTCTTCAAAGTCGATGGACTGCTATTAACAATGATTAGGGTATTGTTAACACTTGGAATTTTTTCAATAAACTCCGAAGGTATGCAATAGGACTTGTACTGGGACATGTATGGATCCATACTAAATACATTGATTATTTGGTTTGTGTTCATGGTGCATGGTCTAGTAGAACACTGCCGTCGGGTGTGATTTCCCAATAGGTTTCAAATTGACTCAGTGATATTAGCGTGATACTCTCCGTAAGAGCATTAGCAAATGTACACTCTAAACGTACATTTCCTGTTCGTACTATGCTCATATCCTATGTGCCTGACAAGTCCAAAACAATAACCCCATGATTTTTTGAAAACATTGAATCGATTATTCCATTTTCAAATAGTTGAGATTCATGATCTAGGGACTGCATGGTTAACTCGTACAGAGTTCTATAGGATTTTTTTGTCAAATAATAGAGTGTACAGTGGAATACCATTCACTTTGCACACAAGGCTATATAGACCGAAAAAATTAAAATCATGGGGGGATTCAGTCCAGGATCCAACGGCACTGCCACTCTTTACAAAGGCCAAAGCCAATTTTGATGGGATTTCTCCACTGATAAATGATGAATCGCTATAGCTACGAGAACCGGCGGCAATGTGACGTTGATTGGTGATTGTATGGGGGACAAGAAGTTTAATGTTGTTGCCATTGGCTCTTAGCTTTTCCACTGCCAATGCAACAGAGCTCATAACTTGTTGTTTTCGGACATGGAGAATTGCCGATGTGATAATGACATTTACATCGGGTGCCGCAGGAAGTGTTTATCTCAAAATGAAATTCGATGGGGCCATCTGTAACTTTATGTCAATCTTGACATTGGGGGTAGCCATTGGGATATATTGAATATATCATGATTTAATTTTCCAACTAGATGATACTCCTGGGTCACTGCAGTAGTCAACTCACCGTCAGTATCAACACCTGTTCGATATTCATAGCCCAATGATTGTCCTCTCTCATCTCCTTGTACGCCTTTGGCGTCATCATCATAAATTGTATGTAGCTTGCATAGTTTGATAAATTATTGCTAGTGCTCACCAATGTTCCATTAATAAATACATTAATTTGTTTGAATAGGTTGTGTAGAATACAGTTTTCATAGGAGAGACCATCGCCGGCATTTGGAGTTGTATTATCTGACTTTTTCTTCACCACAACATTTAAATCAATAAATGTTGACGACAAATCAATGATATAGTCTTCATTGGAAAATATTTGAAAGTGTACATTTTCCGAGAGGGGTTGTTGGGGATGAAATTGTTCATAGTAGCCATACTTGACACTGACATGAACATTTTCAGCATTGAATAGATTCAATGAGGAACTGATTGATGGATATGATTCCTTGTGGGGGAGATAAGTCATCTTAAGAGAAGAAATCCTTCTTTGATCTAACAATCTTTTTCTTTTTTCTTCTCTTCTTATTGGCCTTCGTTGTTTTATTTCTCAAAGTCCTTGTTGATGTCCTTTGCTTCCTGCCTGGGTAGAGACTGATGAGTGAATGACGCGAGCGCATCCTTTTCAATCCCTCCCCATTTTGTCGAGATTTAATTGTTCACCAACGGCTCTTGCTGAAGATCTAATATTTTCCTTAACACTCTCCTTGAAATTCTTGCCCGACCCCCAGTCCTGTAGTGTGGAGGCAGCAAAATTTGATGCAGCAGGTACAAGATATTTTCTGGCAAGGGGTAGTGCAGAACAAAATAGCCTAGCAAACCAGCTACCAAGACCATAGCCAGACATTGTAGTACGCCCCTTGTAGTAGTCCAATCCATTGCCTATTTGACGTGGACTCAAAGCACCAACATAACATTCAATATCGGGACAGACAAATGGAATTCTTCTATTGTTCATTTTAGGTGATTGTACCGTCGTCGTTGACAATGGGTCGAAAATGACATGTAATCACTGCTAAGCCTTTTGTTATTGCTAGAGGATCATCCTATTCACTTCTTAGTGTTAACTGACAGAGTTCCAAATATGAAGTGTTTACAGGAACATACTGAAGATGCTTTATATTATAGTGATGAACAAGTTCATGAGTTGTTTTTCGTTCAAGAACACGTAGGAAGGGGACATTTTAATTACCGACTCTCGACGTTTCCACAAAGGATGCATAGAGAAATATGCATGAGTCCAAGGCAAAACCAGGTGGATAATCAGCAAAAATAACTTGATCCATCCCGTAAACGGTGCCAGCATTTTTCCCATGGATCATATTCTGTTTAAAGCCAAGAACATCTCTCAGATTATTATTGAGAATAATTGTTTTCAGTGTCAACAGGTGAGCTAATGTATATCCTATCATGTTCCAATGAATAATTAAAATAGAATGTACATTCCGATGATATGAGATTTTTCTATTGATTGTACGACACAAATCCCTCATATTATCATATTCAATATATTTCAATCTGACATGTGGATAGTCACTAGATTTAAGTACTTCAACCCATTCATAGTCGACATAGCCCAACCCATTCATAGTCCAATCGAATGGTATAACTTTTATATCATACACACGATCCTTTCTCAGGATGTCATAGGTATTTTTGAGAATACAGTCGACAAGAGCCACTTCATATGCACCGTCAAATTTGATGGCGGGGGAGAGTTTTGTCCAAAAATCACTTGTCGTATTCAAGTCATTGTAGAGAGGATTGGAAACGTTGGACATGAAAGTTACATAGAAATCATTGGGCATTGTCAATATCTTCAACACCGATCCAAGAACCAAATTAAAGTTGTATCCTAGCCACCAAACAAGTAACTGTTTCTTACCCCTGCGAGTACGTGTCTTTAATATCTTTTCAATTTGGTAGATTTCACTAGCATTTTTAACTTTTTGCAATTCATAGTCATAAAAGCCACCGAGAATCTCTTCATCTTTGGTATCACGCAGGCGATAAGTTATGGGTTTAGTGTCTAGGATTTTTGCCACTTTAAAAATTTCGGTGGACCACAAGTAATTCCCCTTTTCAAAAACATTAGTTGTTCTATTAATTTGAACAGTATCACCAACATTGAATTTATTTTTCTTCTTCTTGACTTTTGATTCATCGGAATATTGTTTAAGAAAGGTGTCAATTGTAACACGATCAGAATGATGAACTTCCGTTGGTGTAGAGTTGGACAATGATCGATGAGGTCGTTGATTATAAATCACATGATTTTATCTAGATCATGAATAAAAGTCGATGTATTTTTCAATGTACAATATCTTGAAATTAAAAGTCTAATAATTCTTATCAATCGTTCAGCCAATGCAGCCTTTATAGGACTGTGACTAAGATAGAGCAGCGTACTATATTTCTCTAGTACTTTTGCAACATGAGGATTAACAAATTCACTACCGCGATCCGTTTGAATTTTTTTATATGAATCCTTTTCGAGAATACTTTCAATGGCATGAGCAACTTCAACACCTCTCTTTGATCGCAATGGAATTGCATATGCATAGCTACTAAAAACACTGATTGCAAGTAGAATGTACTTGTACGGTGTATTGTGACGTCTTTGAAGCTCATCTAGAGTCAGGAGATGTGCTTGCATTATATGCAATGGGTAAAAGGCTTTAGTTTTTCCATATTGATTGGCACGAAGTCTATGATTTCTATGCAGAGTGTAACTTGGTTCATTTTGTAGATAGTCTCGTACACTTTTAGTGTGAACACCCGTGACTTTGGAAAGAGTGGTGGGGTAACTTAAACTCCCCGCCTCGCCAATATTTTCATAAACACCTTTCAGAACTTCAGCCATTTTGAACGTAAAACACGTTGTGTAATGTCCGCTACCCTTTTGTATACTGGCTGTTAGTGGTGGTGGTGGTGACGTTGACTTGATACGTCTTCGCTTTTGTTTAGCTACCAGTGGTGTGCTAGTATTTTCCAAAATTGATTTAAAATCTTCTTCTTCTTCAAGTTCATATTTTAATGGTGTCAATGTTGATGATGATGATGCACGTTCATTTAATTTTTTTAGAATTTGTCTATTGCCAATAAGACTTTTGGGGAAGTTTAATGTATTTAGAAAGTTGTATAGATGAGTGTCAAATGATAATAGTCCTTTACGATTTGTAACCATGTCATGCATTAAATCAAGTAGATTATAGCTCTTGCCCTGAATTATAATCCTTTCCCCATTGCTCTCAACTTGAATTTGACCACTTTCCAAGAGATAGGTTAGGAGTCGTTTACTTTGTTCACGATATGAGAGGGGCATTAGATTTCCGATTTTCAATACAATCGAATCCAATTCCTCCTTCTTTAATTGGGTTCCAGCAGCAGACTCTTGAGGAGATGATTCTTTTTGGGATCAGCAGCAGCAGTGGGCTTCGATCGATAGGACCTGTGTTTGTCCACTCGGCGAAGTGCATCTTGAAGTAAAATCAGTTTTTTATCATCCTCAATAGTTTCATTGTCAAGGAATTTACTCAGATTGTCCTCAAAGTGTTCCACGGGTGAGAGAGCGAGTTCTATTGGAGTCAATTTATAGGGTTTTGCCATCTAGAGAAAACTGTTTACAAGTCCTGCAATTATTGACAGTAAAAGTGTGAAAAGGCTACCGCCTGCCTGAAGAAGTCGTTTCCTTTTAAAATTCTTTCCTTTTTTTTAGAGGCCAATGTACGTACAATGGAACGATGTTGCTTTGCCTGTTGCTTAACTACTTCTGGTAGTTGAACATTACCCTCGGTCAAATTTAAACAAAGTTCAGATATTAGATTAATGAAATCATTGTCAATACCATGTTTGAGTATTGCTTTTCTAAGCTGAGGTTTTGAAGTGCTTAGAACTGAAAACAAATGTCTATTTTCATGTAGTTTCTTCAGTGTCATGATAGCGACTAATAGGTCTTTTTAGCGTTCACGGGGAGATATACTGTAATTTCATTGTCGAAAATATCTGTGACTACACGCAGATCCTCGGGTGTATTTTGATTAAGATCCAATAGGATATAACCGTGGGGTTTATTAGTTGCCTGATTGTATGCTGAGAGCAGAAAGTTAGGAGCACCTGGATAGATTTGTTTATTGAGGGTTATTAGCGAGCTAGAATCACGAACAACTCTGTAGATGATATAATAGGTGCAGTTCAAAGCAAGTGTTCGCATACATTTGCTCTGACGAAAGAGATTGTGTAGAACCAGAGTAACGGAAATCTGTTCATGATGAGAGCGAACAGTGAACAATTGCAGCATTTGCTGGGACCATTGTTCAATTGATTCAGCCAGATCGTCAATGATCAGCCAAGAGTTTGGTTCAATAATTTTGAAAACATCAAGTCCCTGTATGAACTGTATCTGCACCAATCCCATGGTGGCAGCAATTGCTTTTATTTTATCGTATGACTCCTGCCAAATACTATAGCAATAGTATATTTTTTTCGGCTTTTCCACAAACATTTTATCACAATTTTTAATTATTTTAGTTAAGAGTGTTGTTTTGCCCGACATTGAGGGCCCACAAAGAAACGATCTGAATGGTGTTTTAAATTGATACATGTTCCCTTCAACAGTTCACCTGGACAACTAACTGTAGACCCTAATTGTCTAATGACTAAATAATTTCCCTACTACTACTCTGTTCTACAAGAAGAAGACGAATAAAGAATCATATTTTTCTTTTATTATATACATAAAAAGTAACAATAGTTAAAAAAAATACACTTTTTTAAATTTATTTATAAAAAAAATACAACATTTACATGGGTACACAGAGAAAAAAAAAACACTTTTTTTTGTTTATTTATAGAGAAAAAATACAACATTAAATTAGAGAACACTTTTTTTTTGAATGAAACATTTAAAAAAAAAATCTGCTCTAAGTCAAAAAGATAACTTTGATATTGTGGCGGTGCGCCCCCCCCCCCCCGCTGGTGGCGGCCGCCCCCCATCCGGGCCGCGAGGCCCCCCCCCAAAGGTTTTTAGGAAATAATTTACAGGACTTTATTTAAACCGAGACTTTCCCTATGGGCAACAAATTCTGCCCGGTCTGAAGTTAAATAGTGTCGAGGGGGAGGGTAGTCACACCATCTTGACAAACATAGACCTTGTCGGAAATGGTACTCATGGCTATTTTTTCTACATATACAGTAAAGTTCCTGTATTTCAGAGAACGAATTGCCAGCAATTTGGCTCGTGGAATTGTATTTTCAGTAATACAATTCCTATAAATGTCCATGTCGAAATTCTTATCCACATAGCGCGTGGGTAATCCTTTGCAACGTTTCTTGATTTCCTCGTCGTGTGTCTGTATAAAGTACACCTTCGGACCTACAAACATACCACGGGAAATCATGTCGCTTCCCGTTTCTGATTTAAAAAATAAAAGCTGATTGGGTGCCCGACGTTTTACTAGCTCAGGGTAAAGACCACTCCAATTGGTGTAGTCCATCTGTGAACTGATAATTTCACCGTGTGCCAAATCATCAATTAGATTTGGGGTTTTTACTTTTAACAGTAGAGAATCCGTGTCACCGTAGCAGACCTCTACTTGCCCCTTTTCAGGCCACTGTACCCTAGCCACATTGTAGTAGAATTCCAACATGAGCTTTTTTGAGATCTCCAAGATAGCACTGCCTGCAGCAATATTTTTATTCAAGACAATGCGTCTTTTTTTTCCTATTCAAAAGTACCATGTCCGGGCCAATGATTGTGAAGGAAGTGTAATTTGGATCGGCAATAATTCGAGCACATTGTTCAGGATCGGTCACAACGTCACAACGATTCCTATTAAGAACACTCTCACACATTTTGCCGAAAGCCGAATTCAAAATGAGTTTATAAATTTCTTTTTCGGCCTTCGTCTGTGCTTCAGAACGTTTGCTGACAAAAGCGTCAACAAATGTTTTCAAATAGGGTTTTTGACTAAAATCGAGTGCTCGGTGAACCTTTGTGACATTGAAACCATTGTTGCACATCCATTTTAAAGCTACATGATGTACAACTATGTTTTTTTCTCGGCAGAAGGTCAGCAATAAGTTATTGTTTTGAAGGTGTCCAATGCAATCCATCCACCTCGACTAAAACGCCTATTGCGAGGGCTCAAAGAGTCCTTAGTCACAGGTCTATTGATGCATGGGAAAACAAAATCCTTTACTGAATCGTGAAGCTCGACTGGTATCTCTCCATCAATTTCAAAAAACCATCCAACCGAGCCATTCTCCTCAACACTGTCAATGTTGGGGAAATGGGGAGCTTGAGGGTCATTGAGCCATTTATAGTCACCGCAAGGTAGTGCATAATGGGACATGGCCGAGGGGTAGAGAGAATTCATATCGAGGAAAACTGCATTCGATTTTGTCCCCGTTTTCTCTCCTGTTGGATCAGTTTCCAAGATACGGTCCCCGTGAAAAACAAAACCCCCCCTCATTGATCTTTCAATGAACAGGTGCTGATCAATGTCTGTAATTAGCCCG
>JAPEVW010000823.1:0-45000 GCA_027921565.1 Artemia sinica | reverse complement strand
TTTTTTGTCTGAAACCAATAGTTTTGGGGGATGATTAGTTTGCTATTTCAGGCTTTTCTGAGCTAGTTATTTCTTACCGTTCATAGGTGTGTGTTGTCTGAAACTTATGATTTGGGATATTAAATTCTATTTCGGCTTTTCTGAGTTGGAGCACTTCTTTAAATTTTTCCGTAGAAGATAAGGAACAGTTATCTATGATTGTGCTTATTTACGGCATAAAGATAAAGTTCACTTTAATTCTGAAATTGTCTTAAATTCATATTCCGACGCTTTCTCAAAGAGTATGTAAAAAAAATTAAAGTCTGTTCCAAATATTTTCTGCTGGAGAAGAAAAGTTCCCACTTCGATTCTGAATTTCTCATGAATAAATGAAATCGGTTATTGATCAAAATCTATTTGCCCAAATCATATAAAAATTTCTCACTTCGTTCAGATTTTTTTCTCAGAAAAGAGATGAAGAAATTTAAAGTTCCAGATATCACACCAAATTTTGAAAGAAAAAAAATAGAAGATAGGAAATAGTTATACTTTCGATCATGAATATTCGAGTTAGATATCTGAGAATTTTTACCAAAGAATCACAATTCAGCGCAATTGCTAAATTTCCGCCAAAAAAAATTTTACAAGTTCAATTCTAAATGTTTCGGTGGAAAGATAGAAAAAGTAATGTAACGCACAACTTGTGATATATTTCCACAGGAAGGATAAAAAGTTCTAGTCCAATTTACAATTTCTCAAACGAAGTGAAGTTAGAGATTCCAAATGTCTCCTCTTCTGAAATTTTACCAAAGAACACAAATTCAATTGCTAATTTCACCAGAGAAACATAAAATCATTCCACTTCAGTTCACAGATTTCCACAAATACAACAAGAAATTTAAAGTTCACCATTCTTGAAATTCTTTCGGTGGAAGATAGAAAAAAAGTTACTACCATACTTGTGAATATTTTCATGGATAGATAAAAAGTTCTAAGTTCAATTTAAATTTGCATCAATCTGAAATGAAGGTAAAGTTCGAATGTTCTCTTCTGAATTTTCTCAATGAAAAAGAAATAGTTATGGATCATTTCTATTTTTACCAAATAATTAATATAAGTCTCCACTTTATATTCAGCAGATCTGGCTCGAAGAAATGAAAAATTTAAAAAATACTGTTCCAAATTTTTCACTTGAAGATATAAAGTTTCAAGTCTCTTCGGAATATTTTACCAAAGAACAAAATTCAATTCTAATTTCTCCAGAGAAAATAAAATCTTCCACTTCAGTTCTTTAATTTCACAAAGACATAAAGAATTTAAAAGTTCAATTTTCCAAATAATTTTCGGTGGAAGATAAGAAAAAAGTAATACCTCATACTTGTGAATATTTTCCCGTAAAGATAAAAAAGTTCTAGTTCATTTAAAATTTCTCAACGAAGTGAAGTAAAAGTTCAAGTTCTCTTCTGAAAACTTTACCAAAGAACACACACTTCAATTCTAATTTCTCCAGAGAAAACAAAAATCTTCCACTTCAGTTTCTTTATTTCACAAAGACCATAAAGACATTTAAGTTCCAATTTTCTAATTTTTTCGGTGGAAGATAGAAAAAGTATTATCATACTTGTGAATATTTTCACGGAAGATTAAAAGTTCTAGTTCAATTAAAATTTTCTAAACGAAGTCAAGGAAAGTTCAAGTTCTCTTCTGAACTTTACCAACAGAACAGAACACACTTCAATTCTAATTTCTCGCAGAGAAAACAAAAAATCTTCCACTTCAGTTTCTTTATTTCACAAAGGACATAAAGAAATTAAATACATAAGTTCAATTCTAATTTTTCGGTGGAAGATAGAAAAGTAGTAACATTATCATGACTTGTGAATATTTTCACGGAGATAAAAGTTCTAGTTCAATTTAAAATTTTCTCACGAAGTCAAGGAAAAGTTCAAGTCTCTTCTGAACTTTTACAAAAGAACACACTTCAATTCTAATTTCTCGCAGAGAAAACAAAAATCTTCCACTTCAGTTCTTTATTTTCACAAAGGGGACATAAAAGAAATTTAAAAAGTTCAATTAGCTAAATTTTTCGGTGGGAGATAGAAAAATTTAATACTATACTTTTGTTTATTTTCACGAAGATAAAAGTTCTAGTTCAATTTAAAATTTCTCAATGAAGTGAAGAAAAGTTCATGTTCTCTACTGAATTTTATCATCAGAACACAATTCAATTCTATAATTTCTACAGAGAAATATTTAAAAATCTTCCACTTCAGTTCTTTATTTCACAAAAGAACATAAAGAAATTTAAAGTTCAATTCTAAATTTTTCGGTGGGGAAGATAGAAAAAGCAATACACCATACTTGTGAATATTTTCCCGGAAGATAAAAACAGTTCTAGTTCAATTTAAAATTTTTTCTCAACGAAGTGAAGAAAAGTAAAAGTTCTCTTCTGAACTTTACCAAAAGAACATCACTTCATTTCTAATTTCTCCAGAGAAAATAAAAATCTTCCACTTCAGTTTTAAGTCCCAAAGAAATAAAGAAAATTTAAAGTTCTATTCTAAATTTTTAGATGGAAGATAGAAAAAGTAATACTATGACTGCGATTGTTTGCCATGAAGATCAAAACTTTTACTTTTCTTTATTAATTAATTTTTCTTAAATTTCAGTTCTGATTTTTCTCAAAGAGATGAAAAAATTTAAATTTCTGTATTCCAAATTTTTCATAGAAGATAGAAAAAAGTTTATACATTGATTGTGAATATTCAACATGAAGATAAGGAACTCAATTTAATTCTGAGTTTTCTCGAAGAAGATGCAAATTGTTCAAGTTCTCTCTCTGAATTTTCTTAAAGAAGAGAAAAAAGTTAACTCAATTCTGTATAAAATTTTACCAATGAAAATGAAAAAACCTTACCACTTCAGTTCTAATGTTCTCAAAGGCATAAAAAATTTAAAGTTCAGTTCTAAATTTTCTATAGAAGATAGGAAAAGTTATACTATGATTGTGATTATTTTCCAGTGAAGATAAAAAGTTTCACTTTAATTCTAATTTTCTTAAGTTCACTACCGATTTTTTTGCAAGAGATGAAAAATTTAAAGTTCTGTTCCAATTTTTCATAGAAGATAGAAAAAGTTATACATTGATTTGAATAAATATTCGACATGCAAGATAAGGAGCATCACTTTTAATTCTGAGTTTTCTCGAAGAAGTGCTCAAAATGTTCAAGTTCTCTTCTGAATTTTCTTAAAGAAGTGAAAAAGTTAGCTCAATTCTGAATTTACCAATGAAAATGAAAAAAGCTTCCACTTCAGTTCTTAATTCCTCAAAGACATAAAAATTCAAAGTTCTCATTCTAATTTTTCCAAAGAAAATAAAAGGCTCCACTTCAGTTCTGTTTTTTCTCAAAGAGATGAAAAATTTAAGGTTCTTTTCTATATTAAATTAAATTTTAGCTCCCTTTGTCATATGGATTTACCCATCAAAAATTTTTAAATTAGAAAATGAGTGACTCGTTCTATTATTAAAGACAATCTTTCAAACTCGTTCATCTCAACCTTCAAAACAATAGGTTAGAGTTTAGGTATAAATAAAATATTAATAAATAAATAGAAACATTTCTACATGTTTAAGTTAGGTTAGGTTAGGTTAACTTATCTTGAGTGGCTTCATGATAAGTTAACCTAACCCTTTCCGGCGAGTATGGTTAGGTTAGACTAGATTAAGTTAGGTTAGATTAGGTTTAGGTTAGGTTTTTAGCCTACGTACTCAGTCGCTTCACTTAGGTTAGCTTAGGTTAGGTGAGAAACATGCAAAAAGTTAGTGTGTATGATTAGGTTACGTAGATTAAGTTAGGTTAGGTTAAGTTAGGTTAGGCTAGGTTAGCCTACGAACGCGCGCATACGTAAGCTAACCTAGCCTAACCTAACTTAACCTAATAACCTAACTTAATCTAACTTAACCTAACCTAATCATACACCTAACTTTTTGCATGTCTCTCACCTAACCTAAGCTAACCTAAGTGAAGCGTACGTAGGCTAACCTAACCTAATCTAACCTAACTTAATCTAGTCTAAACCTAACCATACTCACCGGAAAAAGGTTAGGTTAACTTATCATGAGCACTCATGATAAGTTAACCTAACCTAACTTAAACATGTAGAAATGTTTCTATTTATTTATTAATATTATTTATACCTAACCTAACCTATTTTGTTGAAGGTTAGATGAACGAGTTTGAAAGATTGTCTTTAATAATAGAACGAGTCACTCATTTTCTATTTAAAAATATTTGATGGGTAAATCCATATGACAAAGGGAGCTAAAATTTAATTTAAAATAGAAAAGAACTTTAAATTTTTCATCTCTTGAGAAAAAAACCAGAACTGAAGTGGAGCCTTTTATTTTCTTGGAAAAAAATTAGAAGAGAACTTTGATTTTTTATGTCTTTGAGGAATTAAGAACTGAAGTGGAAGCTTTTTTCATTTTCATTGGTAAAAATTCAGAATTGAGCTAACTTTTTTCACTTCTTTAAGAAAATTCAGAAGAGAACTTGAACATTTTGTCACTTCTTCGAGAAAACTCAGAATTAAAGTGATGCTCCTTATCTTCATGTCGAATATTCAAATCAATGTATAACTTTTTCTATCTTCTATGAAAAATTTGGAAACAGAACTTTAAATTTTTCATCTCTTTGCAAAAAAATCGGTAGTGAACTTAAGAAAATTAGAATTAAAGTGAAACTTTTTATCTTCACTGGAAAATAATGCACAATCATAGTATAACTTTTCCTATCTTCTATAGAAAAATTTAGAACTGAACTTTAAATTTTTTATGTCTTTGAGAAATTAAGAACTGAAGTGGAAGGTTTTTTCATTTTCATTGGTAAAATTCAGATTGAGTTAACTTTTTTCTCTTCTGTAAGAAGAAAATTCAGAAGAGAACTTGAACAATTTGCACTTCTTCGAGAAAACTCATAATTAAATTGGAGTTCCTTATCTTCATGTTGAATATTCACAATCAATGTATAACTTTTTCTATCTTCTATGAAAAATTTGGAACAGAAATTTAAATGTTTCATCTCTTTGAGAAAAATCAGAACTGAATTAAGAAAATTATAAATAAAGTGAAACTTTTGATCTTCATGAAAAAAATCGCAGTCATAGTATTACTTTTTCTATCTTCCATCTAAAAATTTAGAATAGAACTTTAAATTTCTTTATTTCTTTGGGGAACTTAAAACTGAAGTGGAAGATTTTTATTTTCTCTGGAGAAATTAGAAATGAAGTGTGTTCTTTGGTAAAGTCAGAAGAAGAACTCGAACTTTTCTTCACTTCGTTGAGAAAATTTTAAATTGAACTAGAACTTTTTATCTTCCGGGAAAATATTCACAAATATGGTATTACTTTTTCTATCTTCCACCGAAAAATTTAGAATTGAACTTTAAATTTCTTTATGTCTTTTGTGAAATAAAGAACTGAAGTGGAAGATTTTTATATTCTCTGTAGAAATTAGAATTGATTGTGTTCTTTGATAAAATTCAGTAGAGAACATGAAATTTTCTTCAATTACTTCATTGAGAAAATTTTAAATTGAACTAGAACTTTTATCTTCCGTGAAAATAACACAAGTATGGTATTAATTTTTCTATCTCGCACCGAAAATTTAGAATTGAACTTCAAATTTCTTTATGTCTTTGTGAAATAAAGAACTGAAGTGGAAGAGTTTTTTTGTTTTCTCTGGAGAAATTAGAATTGAAGTGTGTTCTTTGGTTAAAGTTCAGAAGAGAAATTGAACTTTCCTTGACTTCGTTAAGAAAATTTTAAATTGAACTAGAACTTTTTATCTTCCGTGAAAATATTCACAAGTATGATAATACTTTTTTCTATCTTCCACCGAAAATTAGAATTGAACTTTAAATTTCTTTTTGTCTTTGTGAAATAAAGAACTGAAGTGGAAGATTTTTGTTTTCTCTGGAGAAATTAGAATTGAAGTGTGTTCTTTGGTAAAGTTCAGAAGAGGAACTTGAACTTTTTCTTCACTTCGTTGAGAAAATTTTAAATTGAAATAGAACTTTTTATCTTCCGGGAAAATATTCACAAGTATGGTATTACTTTTTCTATCTTCCACCGAAAAATTTGGAATTGAAACTTTAAATTTCTTTATGTCTTTGTGAAATAAAGAACTGAAGTGGAAGATTTTATTTTTCTCTGGAGAAATTTAGAATTGAATTTTGTTCTTTGGTAAAATTCCGAAAGAGAACTTGAACTTTTTTATCTTCAGTGAAAAATTTGGAACAGTATTTTAAATTTTTCATCTCTTCGAGCCAGATCTGAACTAAAGTGGAAAATTTTATATTATTTGGAAAAATAGAAATGATCAATGACTAATTTCTTTTTCATTCAGAAAATTCAGAAGAGAACTTGAACTTTCCTTCATTTCGTTGAGAAAATTTTAAAATTGAACTAGAACTTTTTATCTTCCATGAAAATATTCACAAGTATGGTATTACTTTTTCTATCTCCACCGAAAAATTTTAGAATTGAACTTTAAATTTCTTTATGTCTTGTGAAATAAGGAACTGAAGTGGAATATTTTTATTTTCTCTGTGAAATTAGAATTGAATTGTGTTTCTTTGGTAAAATTCAGAAGAGAACTTGAATTCTTCTTCACTTCGTTGAGAAAATTGTAAATTGAACTAGAACTTTTTATCTTCTGGGAAAATATTCACAAGTATGGTATTACTTTTTCTATCTTCCACCGAAAAATTTAGAACTGAACTTTAAATTTTTTATTGGGGAAATTAGAATTGAATTGTGTTCTTTGGTAAAATTCAGAATAGAACTCGAATATTCACGATCAAAGTATAACTTTTCCTATCTTCTATGAAAAAATTTGAACAGAACTTTAAATTTCTTCATCTCTTTGAGAAAAAAATCTGAACTGAAGTGGAAATTTTTATATTATTTTGGGAAAATAGATTTGATCAATAACTTATTTCATTTTCATTGAGAAAATTCAGAATCGAGTTGAACTTTTCTTCTTCCGAGAAAATATTTGGAACAGAACTTTATTTTTTTCATCTCTTTGAGAAAGGTCGGAATTGAATTTAAGAAAATTTAGAATTAAAGTGAAACTTTTTATCTTTATGGTAAATAATCATACAATCATAGTATAACTTTTCCTATCTTCTACGGAAAAATTTAGAAGTGTCCAACTCAGAAAAGCCCGAAATAGTAATTTACATATCCCAAATCATAAGTTTCAGACAACACACACCTATGAACGGCTAAGAAATCTAGCTCAGAAAAGCCTGAAATAGCAAACTACTCATCCCAAACTATTGGTTTCAGACAACAAACACCTATGATGGACTAAGAATCCTAGCTCTGAAAAGTCCAAATAGCCAACTACACATCCCAAATCATAATTTTCTGACAAACACACACCTATGAAGGGCTAAGAAACCTAGCTAAAAAAAGCCGGAAATAGGCAAATTAACCATCCCAAATCATAAGTTTCAGACAGCACTCACCTATGAAACGGCTAAGAAATCCAGCTCGGAAAAGTCAAAAAATAGCAACCCACACATCCCAAATCATAGGTTTCAGACAACACATACCTATGAAAGACAAAGAAATCCAACTCAGAAAAGCCCGAAATAGTAATTTACCATATCCCAAATCATAGGTTTCAGACAACACTCACCTATGAACGGCTAAGAAACCTAGCTCAGAAAAGTCAAAAATAGTAAACTAATCATCCCAAAACTATAGGTTTCAGACAACAAACACCTATGAAAGGCTAAGAAATCCAGCTCAGAAAAGTCAAAAGTAGCAATCCACCCATCCCAAATCATAGGTTTCAGACAACACACACCAACGAAAGACTAAGAAATCCAACTCAGAAAAGCCCAAAATAGTAATTTACATATCCCAAATCATAGGTTTCAGACAACACTCACCTATGAACGGCTAAGAAACCTATCTCAGGAAAGTCAAAAATAGCAAACTAGTCATCCCAAACTATAGGTTTCAGACAACAAACACCTATGAAAGGCTAAGAAATCCAGCTCAGAAAAGTCAAAAGTAGCAATCCACCCATCCCAAATCATAGGTTTCAGACAACACACACCAACGAAAGACTAAGAAATCTAGCTTAGAAAAGCCCGAAATAGTAATTTACATATCCCAAATCATAGGTTTCAGACAACATTCAACCTATGAAAGACTAAGAAACCTTAGCTCAGAAAAAGCCTGAAATAGCGAAACTACTCTCATCCCAAACTAGAAGTTTCAGACAACAAACGCCTATGACGGACTAAGAATCATAGCTCTGAAAAGTTCAAATAGCAAACTACACATCCCAAATCTTAATATTCTGACAACACATACCTATGAAAGGCTAAGAATCTAGCTCAGAAAAGACAAAAATAGCAAACCACTCATCCCAATCATAGGTTTCAGTCAACACACACCTATGAAAGGCTAATAAAAATCCAGCTCAGAAAATTCAAAAATAGCAAACTACATATCCCAAATCATAGGTTTCAGTCAACACACACCAACGAAAGACTAAGAAACCTAGCTCAGAAAAGTCAAAAATAGCAAACTACTCATCCCAAACTATTGGTTTCAGACAACATTCATCTACGAAATACTAGAAGAAAACCTTAGCTCAGAAAAGCCTGAAATAGCAAACTACACATCCCAAATCATAATTTTCTGACTAACACATACCTATGAAAGGCTAAGAACCTAGCTCAGAAAAAGTCAAAAATAGCAAAACTACACATCCCAAATCATAGGTTTCAGTCAAACACATACCTGCGAAAGGCTCAGAAATCCAGCTCAGAAAGTCCAAAAAAAAGCAAACCACTCATCCCAAATCATAGGTTTCAGACACCACACACCTATGAAAGACTAAGAAATCCAACTCAGAAAAGCCCGAAATAGTAATTTACATCTATCCCAAATCATAAGTTTCAGACAACATTCACCTACGAAATACTAAGAAACCTTAGCTCAGAAAAGTCTGAAAAACCAACTACTTATCAAATAGGATAGGAATATGCGCCCAAAAAACTCGAAGTTTCAGACAACAAACACTCTATGAGTGACTAAGAATCCTAGCTCTGAAAGTCCAAAAAGCAAACTACACCTCCCAAATCATAATTTTCTGAAAGCATACACCTATGAAAGGCTATGAAATCTAGCTCAGAAAAAGTCAAAAATAGCAAATTAACCATCCCAAATCATAGGTTTCAGTCAACACACACCTACGAAAGGCTAAGAAATCCAGCTCAGAAAAGTACAAAAAATAAATAGCAACCCACACATCCCAAATCATAGGTTTCAGACACCACACACACCTACGAAAGACTAAGAAATTCCGGTTATGAAAAGTCGGAAATAGCAAATTAACATATCCCAAATCATAAGTTTCAGTCAACACACACCTACGAAAGGCTAAGAAAACCTAGCTCATAAAAGCCTGAAATAGCAAACTATCATCCCAAACTATTGGTTTCAGACAACACATTCACCTTAGGAAAAATGGCCTAGGAATCCTAGCTCTGAAAAGTCCAAATAGCAAACTACACATCCCAAATCCATAATTTCTGACAACACACACCTATGAAAGGCTAAGAAACCTAGCTCAAAAAAGTCAAAAATAGCAAATTAACCATCCCAAATCATTAAGTTTCAGACATAACACTCACCTATGAACGGCTAAGAAATCCAGCTCGGAAAAGTCCTGAAAAGCAAACCACTCATCCCAAATCTATAGGTTTCAGTCAACACCTATGATGGACTAAAGAATCCTAGCTCGAAAGTCCTAATAGAAACTCCAGCTCTCCAGATCAAATTTTCTGACAACCACAACTATGAATAGGCTAATAAACCTAGCTAAAAAAAAGCCGGAATAGCAATTAACCATCCCAAATCATAGTTTCAGACAAACACACACCTACGAACGGCTAAGAAATCTGGCTATGAAAGTCAAAAAATAGCAACCCACACATCCCAAATCATAGGTTTCAGACAACACATACCTATGAAAGACTAAGAAATCCAGCTCAGAAAAGTCAAAAATAGCAATCCACCCATCCCAAAATCTAGGTTTCAGACAACACACACCAACGAAAGACTAAGAAATCTAGCTTAGAAAAAACCCGAAAATAGTAATTTACATATCCCAAATCATAGGTTTCAGACAACATTCACCTATGAAAGACTAAGAAACCTTAGCTCATAAAAGCCTGAAATAGCGAAACTACTCATAATCCCAAACTAGAAGTTTCAGACAACAAACGCCTATGACGGACTAAGAATCATAGCTCTGAAAAGTTCAAATAGCAAAACTACACATCCCAAATCTTAATTTTCTGACAACACATACCTATGAAAGGCTAAGAAATCTAGCTCAGAAAAGACAAAATAGCAAACCACTCATCCCAATCATAGGTTTCAGTTCAACACACACCTATGAAAGGCTAATAAATCCAGCTCAGAAAAGTCAAAAATAGCAAACTACATATCCCAAATCATAGGTTTCAGTCAACACACACCAACGAAAGACTAAGAAACCTAGCTCAGAAAAGTCAAAAATAGCAAACTACTCATCCCAAACTATTGGTTTCAGACAACATTCATCTACGAAATACTAGAAAACCTTAGCTCAGAAAAGCCTGAAATAGCAAACTACACATCCCAAATCATAATTTTCTGACAACACATACCTATGAAAGGCTAAGAAACCTAGCTCAGAAAAGTCAAAAATAGCAAACTACACATCCCAAATCATAGGTTTCAGTCAACACATACCTACGAAAGGCTCAGAAATCCAGCTCAGAAAAGTCCAAAAAGCAAACCATTCATCCCAAACTCATAGGTTTCAGACACCACACACCTATGAAAGACTAAGAAATCCAACTTAGAAAAGCCCGAAATAGTAATTTACATATCCCAAATCATAAGTTTCAGACAACATTCACCTACGAAATACTAAGAAAACTTAGCTCAGAAAAGTCTGAAATAACCAACTACTCATCCCAAACTCGAAGTTTCAGACAACAAACAACCTATGAGTGACTAAGAATCCTAGCTCTGAAAAGTCCAAAAAGCAAACTACACCTCCCAAATCATAATTTTTCTGAAAGCATACACCTATGAAAGGCTATGAAATCTAGCTCAGAAAAGTCAAAAAATAGCAAATTAACCATCCCAAATCATAGGTTTCAGTCAAACACACACCTACGAAAGGCTAAGAAATCCAGCTCAGAAAAGTAAAAAAATAGCAACCCACACATCCCAACATCATAGGTTTCAGACAGTACCACACACCTACGAAAGACTAAGAAATCCGGTTATGAAAAGTCGGAAATAGCAAATTACATATCCCAAATCATAAGTTTCAGTCAAACACACACCTACGAAAGGCTAAAACCTAGCTCATAAATTCTGAAATGGCAAACTATTCATCCCAAACTATTGTTTCAGGACAACATTCACTTAGGAAATACTAGGAATCCTTAGCTCAGAAAAGCCTGAAATAGCAAACTACACATCCCAAAATCATAATTTCTGACAACACACACCTATGATAAGGCTAAGAAACCTAGCTCAGAAAAGTCAAAAATAGCAAATTAACCATCCCAAATCATAGGTTTCAGACAACACTCACCTATGAACGGCTAAGAAATCCAGCTCTGAAAAGTCCAAAAAGCAAAACCACTCATCCCAAATCATAGGTTTCAGTCAACACATCCCTACGAAAGGCTATGAAATCCAGCTCAGAAAAGTCAAAAATAGCAATCCACACAATCCAAATCATAGGTTTCAGACAACACACACCTACGAAAGACTAAGAAATCTGGCTATGAAAAGTCAAAAAATAGCAACCCACATCCCAAATCATAGGTTTCAGACAACACATACCTATGAAAAGACTAAGAAATCCAACTCAGAAAAGCCCGAAATAGTAATTTACATATCCCAAATCATAGGTTTTCAGACAACACACACCTATGAACGGCTAAGAAACCTAGCTCAGAAAAGTCAAAAATAGCAAATTAACCATCCCAAATCATAAGTTCAGACAACACACACCTATGAACGGCTAAGAAATCCAGCTCAGAAAAGTCAAAAATAGCAATCCATCCCATCCCAAATCATAGGTTTCAGACAACACACACCCCAACGAAAGACTAAGAAATCTAGCTTAGAAAAGCTCGAATAGTAATTTACATATCCCAAATCATAAGTTTCAGACAACATTCACCTACGAAATACTAGGAAACCTTAGCTCAGAAAAGCCTGAAATAGCAAACTATTCATCCCAAACTAGAAGTTTTCAAAGACAACAAACGCCTATGAAAGACTAAGAATCATAGCTCTGAAAAGTCCAACTTGCAAACTACACATCTCAAATCATAAGTTTTCAGACAACACACTCCTATGAACGGCTCAGGAAAATCCAGCTCATAAAAGTCAAAAATTGCAATCCATCCATCCCAAATCATAGGTGTCAGACAACACACACCAACGAAAGACTAAGAAATCTAGCTCAGAAAAGTCCGAAATAGTAATTTACATATCCCAAATCATAAGTTTCAGACAACACACATCAACGAAAGACGTGGGGCTTCGGGGAGAGCCTTTGAGGGTCTGGGGGTCCCTTGAGGGCCGGGTGGTCCTTTGGGAATCCGGAGAACCTTTGAGGACCGGTGGCTTCCTTCGGGGTTGGGGTGGTGGGGATCGGAACCCTTTGGGGTTGGGGTAGAGGACCTCACGACACTGTTCAATGGAACTTGTGTTTTATAACGACCACAGAGTTTCACCTCAAATCCTCTTCTAAAATCTCTTCAAAAATCATCTTTTAAAATGTCTCTAACTGTTTCGCCGAAATAATTCCCTAAAATAATAATTTGTTTCGGAAAAGATATAATAAAGCCTTAAAAAAGTATTAAAATGGTGGCTCAGGAGCCTTTGGGGCGCCGCCCCCCGGGGCCCTTTGGGGGGCTCGGGGGGGGAGGGGAGGGGGGGGGGGCCCTTCTGTGTCTCAATGCACAAAAAAAATATTACAAAATGGGGGAGGGGAGGGGGGGAGGGGAGGGGAGGGGAGGAGGGGGAGGGGACGGTGAGCGAGAGGGGGGAGGAGAGGGAGGGAGAGGGAGGGGCCCTTTGGGGCCCAAGGGGGGAGGGGCCCTTTGGGGCCTGGGGGGGTCCTTTTGGGGGTCTGGGGGACCCTTGAGGGCCGGGGGGGGTCCTTTGGGAGCCCGGGGGACCTTTGAGGATCGGGCGCTTCCTTCGGGGTTGGGGTGGTGGGATCGGAACCCTTTTGGGTTGGGGTAGAGGACCTCACGACATTGTTCAATGGAACTTGTGTATTATAACGACCACAGAGTTTCACCCTCAAATCCTCTTCTAAAATCTCTTCAAAAATCATCTTTTAAAATTTCTCTAACTGTTTCGCCGAAATAATTCCATAACCTGTCTAAAACAGTTTCGCCCAAATAATCCCTAAACGTAATTTCAGCGTGTTCCTTTTGTTTTTGGCATCTCTGCGCTAACGCATTTCAAATTAATAAGAAACCTGATTCACGCGCTAAAACAATTCATCGCTAAGATGTTTCTTGGAGAACTGTTTCCATGGTGTTTGGTTATTAATATCTTTGGAGTTCGACCAAAAGAGTTGTTTCCGAGGCAAAGACATTAATGACTTGGATCTATTCCTGGAGAAATGTTGACAGTACCTGTCAGACATTTTAAACTTTGCCTGGAACAATTTGATTAATGACTGACAGCACAGGTGTTCCAAATTCCCAATCGATTACGCAATCAATTTCTCAGAAATCCATTTCCCCTAGGGGAAATGGAACGAACCACGTGGTTCTATGCCCATATATGGTGTGCTGACACGACCTTTAGGGTCCTCTCTACTCCTCTAAAGTCGATTCTGATGTTTTTAGCGCGCTATCTATTATATGCTTTGGAAATATTGAAAAAGCTTCTAGAGTAGAATTTTAGAAAATTTTGAGTTTGGGGGTAAGGGGGATTTCAAAAACATCTCCCCATGACATAACTTGTTCTCTAAAGTCGATTCTGATGTTTGTAGCGCTCTGTCTTAGCGCTTTAGAAATATTTAAAAAAAACCTCTAAAGTAGAATTTTGGAACATTTTGAGTTTGGGGAAAAGGGGATTTAAAAAAAACATCTTCCATGACATAAAATTGTCCTCTAAAGTTGATTCTGATGTTTGTAGCGCTCTATGTCTTAGCGCTTTAGAAATATCCAAAAAAGATTCTAAAGTAGAAGTTTGGAAAATTTTGAGTTTGGGTGGAAGGGGGATTTCAAGAACATCTTCCCATAACATAATTTGTCCTCTAAAGTTGATTCTGATGTTTGTAGCACTCTATGTCTTAGCGCTTTATAAATATTTAAAAAAGCTTCTAAAGTAGAATTTTGGAAAATTTTGAGTTTGGGGTAAAGGGAGATTTCAAAAACATCTTCCATGACATAAATTGTATTCTAAAGTCAATTCTGATGTTTGTAGCGCTCTATCAATTAGTGCTTTAGAAATATTTAAAAAGCTTCTAAAGTAGAATTTTAGAAACTTTTGAGTTTGGGGCAAAGGGGGATTTCAAAAACATCTTCCCATGACATAACTTGTCCTCTAAAGTCGATTCTGATGTTTGTAGCGCTCTATGTCTTAGAGCTTTAGAAATATTTTAAAAGCTTCTAAAGTAGAATTTTGGAAAATTTGAGTTTTGGGGCAAAGGGGTATTTCAAAAACACCTTCCCATGACATAAATTGTCCTCTAAAGTCGATTCTGATGTTTGTAGTGCTCTATGTCTTGGCGCTTTAGAATTATTGAAATAAAACTTCTAAAGTAGAATTTTGGAAAATTTTGAGTTTGGGGCAAAGGGTGATTTCAAAAAAAATTTGAGTTTGGGGGAAGGGGGAATTATTGTAGAGTTAATTTGGCCTCTAAAGTCGATTCTGATGTTTTTAGCGCGTTATCTATTAGTGCTTTGGAAATATTTAAAAGCTTCTAGAGCAGAATTTTGAAAAATTTTGAGTTTGGGGGGAAGGGGGATTTCAAAATCATCTTCCCAGGACATAACTTGTCCTCTAAAGTCGTTTCTGATGTTTGTAGCGCTCTATGTCTTAGCGCTTTAGAAATATTTAAAAAAGCTTCTAAAGTAGAATTTTGGAAAATTTGGAGTTTGGGGGAAGGGGGAAAACCTTCCCCCCAAAGGGTTTGGGGAAAACCCTTTTAAATAGGAGTGGAGGTAGGTACTTCAAAGTACCTTCCCGGGACATACCTTAGCATGTAGATCCTTCCCTGAAAGTTTCATTTTTCCTAACCCAACCCCTTTCCAAGATAGCCAAAAGTAACTAAAGTAGCCTAAAATTTTACCGAAAGCACTATAAAGTCAAACAATAGACAATATTGTGTTTCCTTTAAACATGAAAAATGATATAAAGTTTTCTGTATGACTTTTTAAAGATCAAATTATTATAGAGAAACATGAATAAAGTTATACAGAATACTTTTTGGTTTTCTTATTTAATATATGATCCACTAAAATGTCATACAAAGAAATTACATTACCCCACTGATACATAGAGAAAAACAACAAAGTCATACAGATGGCTTTTCATAGCCTTGGCCTACACAATTTCATGTATAGAGCAGCCTAAATAAAGTCATACAGATGACTTTTTAAATTTATTATTCTACTATAAAGCATTATGAATAAAGTCATACAGATGGCTTTTTATACCTCATACTATTATAGAGCAAACATGAATAAAGTCCTACATATGACTTTTTTAAGCCTTTCTTTTACAGTAAACTTAAATAAAGTCATACAGATGACTTTTTATACCTCCTGCTATTACATAGAGAAAACAACAAAAGTCGTACAGATGGCTTTTTATAGCCTAGGCCTACATGATTTCATTTATAGAGCAGCCTAAATAAAGTCGTACAGTTGACTTTTTAATATATCATTCTACTATAAAGCATTATGAAGAAAGTCATACAGATGCCTTTTTATGCCTCCTGTTATTATAGAGCAAACATAAATAAAGTCATACAGATGGCTTTTTATAGCCTAGGTCTACATGATTTCATTTATAGAGCAGCTTAAATAGATTCATACAGATGACTTTTTTAATATATCATTCTACTATAGAGCATTATGAATAATGTCATGACTTTTTATACCTCCCAGAGTCAATACAGTCATTTTATCAGAACAACACTTAGCAACATTAGCTAAGGTTTTCGAGAAATTCAGACGGCAATTTAAAATGCCGGCCTGAAAAAGTAAATTTATTTTAACCTAAAATTAAATTTTTAGGAGTAGTGGTGACGCAAGGAGAGATATCTCCAGACCCTGATAAAATAAAATGTGTTGAAAATCTCAAACCCCCTAGAACTATGAAAGAATTAAGAGGAATTTTAGGTCTCACTAGCTACTTTAGAAAATTCGTGCGCAATTACGCCCAAATTGCGAAACCCCTCACGGAGTTAACTAAAGGGAACTCCAAAATGTTACCTGGTCGTCCAGGAAGCTCAAACTTCCCTAGACCGTCTCAAAAAGGCACTCACTTCTGAACCAATATTATCTCTGCCTAATTTCCAAAAAACGGACAATTTATGGTCACAACCGATGCTAGTTCAAAGGGTATTGGCGCTATTCTTTCGCAAATAATCCGGTAGAAAATTCTAATCCTCTAGAGGGACCTTCTAATAAAAAATAATAGAAAAAGTTATATGCTATCGATTAGAACTTTATCAAAAGGTGAAAGTAGTTATTCCACCACCAACTTAGAATTATTATCTATAATCCACCACTTGGACAAATTTAGAAACTATTTAATTGGTAGAAAATTTATACTACGATCAGACCATAAAAGCTTGCAGTACCTGCATACATTTAAAAACCCCACGGGAATTCTGGCTAGATGGATTATGAGAATCCAAGACCTAGATTACGAATTTGAACATTTAAAGGTAAACAAAACGCAGCTTGTGGCTTTTTGAGTATATACTCAGAAAATATTCCATCGGAAGCTGAGGAAAATGAAGTTAACACTATCAATGCTAAGAGTAAACATAAATGTAAGAAAAACAAAATCAAAGACACAGTAAAAGAAAATAAGGTTAACTATTGTACCCTGTCTTAGAAAATATAAAAGAAAGCAAAAAAAAGGACGAAATGTGTGTAGCACTTATTAATTATTTTGTGAATGATGATGCGTTTTACCAGATAAATTCAAAACTCTTAGAAAAGAGATAGATATTTTTTACTATGATCTTGATGAAGAAATACTATGTAGAATCGTGACCGCTGAGCCAATAGAAACCAAACATCAATAATACCTGTATTACCCCAAAACTTAATAACACCTGCATTTGAATATTTTCATTCAGATATAGGTGGACACTTAGGAGTAACGAAAACTTTCCATAAATTAAAACAATATTTTTACTTGCCGTCGGGAATAACAAAACTTAAAGAATTTGTAAGTACATGCGAAGCGTGTAACTTAAGAAAAAAACCCCAAGCTTATCCTAATACTCCAATGGGAAGAGTCCCAGTAGCGAGATTCCCCTTCGATATTGTCTCATTTGATTTATATGGAACCAGTAGAGGACTACCTGTTTCCAACAGAGGCCATACTTGTATTCTTTCAGTTATAGACCATTTTTATGGTTTTACTTTTGCAAAAGCATTAAAAATCAAGGCGCTTACGCCACAAGTAAGGCGTTAGCGAAATTATTTTTAAATTCGGCATTCCAAATAAGGTTTTAAGCGACAACGGAAGCAATTTTGTTTCAAAAGTAACAAAAGACTTAATGAGTTTTCTTAACATAGAGAAATGGTGACATCCCCATATCACCCACAAGCTAATGGTAAAATAGAAAATAGGCATAAAATATTTTTGAATGTATTAAGCATTTATACAAAAGACAACAGGAACGATTGGGATCAATTCTTACCTTATTTAACTAACGTAAACCAATACTGCTTATTATCAGAAACAACTAAAGACAACCCATTGTATTTACTTTTTGGTCGTGATTTTAGAATCCCGTATGATGAGATTATTGAATCTCGGCAGTATTATAATTACTCGGAGGATTGAAACAAGAATTCATAAATAGGATGAGGAAAACTTATAAAATAGTTAGGCAAGAGTTGGGAAAAATGTAAAATAAACCAAGAGCTAAGAAACCAACCCAAAGTCAAGGGGAGCATTGATTTCAAAGTAGGAGACTGCGTCTACCTAAAGAATGAGGCAAAAAACGGAAGGCAAAAAAAAACTTTCCAACAAATATTCTGGACCGTACAGAATAGTCAAAAGGTACGATAACGATTATACTTTTAAAATGGTGAACCCCAATAGTGGAAGAACTTACAAGGCCCATGTTAGCCGAATAAAAAGAGCAAAATTTCCAGAGAGATGGGTATCACGTCCCTCCTCTACTGATTCGTCAGATGCCGAAAATGAGCCCCCTAAATCAGATTTGCAGAGCTAAACCCCTTTAATTTCAAGCAAGACTATTTTGAGGATGAGAGCGATGAGGAAAACTTTGAAGAATTTTTAGCTATGAAAAATCTAGTTATCAAACAGTTTCGTGGTAACGAACTGTAAGTAAGGAGCGACCCGGCTCAATGGTAACCGAAAAAACTCTAAAAAACGGGATTTTGATACCAATAGATACATCAAAAGAATCAGATTTTAATTCTGATTTCAAATATATAAGTTTCATTAAGTTTAGTCTAACCATCAAAAGTTAAGTGCCTGAGAAAATTTGGCTGATTTTAGAAAAAGGGGGAAAGACCCCCTAAAAGTTATAGAACCTTAATGAAATCACACCATCATATTCAGCGTATCAGAGAACCCTACTGTAGAGGTTTCAAGCTCCTATCTACAAAATGTGGAATTTTCCATTTTTTGCCAGAAGAAAGATCACGGATGCGTGTTTATTTGTTTGTTTGTTTGTTTGTTTGTTTGTTTGTTTTTTTTTTCCCAGGGGTGATCGTATCGACCCAGTGGTCCTAGAATATCGTAGGAGGGCTCATTGGAACGGAAATTAAAAGTTCTAGTGCCCTTTTTAAGTGACCAAAAAAAATGGAGGGCAACTAGGCCCCCTCCCATCCACGCTCATTTTTTTTCCCAAAGTCACCCGATCAAAATTTTGAGATTGCCATTTTGTTCAGCATGGTCGAAAATATGATAAAAATGTCTTTTAGGATGACTTGATCCCCCAAAGTCCCCAGGGGGAGGGCTGAAGTTATGAACTTTACTCAATGTTAACATATAGTATTGGTTATTGGGAAGTATACAGACTTTTTCAGAGGAGATTTTTTCTGGTAGGTGGGGGAAGGAGAGGGTCGGGGGCTATATGGAAGGATCTTTCCATGAAGGAAGTTTTCATGGGGGAAGGGACATTGCTATGAAGGGGGCGCCGGATTTCCCAGCATTATTAAAGAAAAAGATCAGGAATTAAATAAAAAAAACAAGTTTTCAACTGATCAACTGATTGTGATTAAGAGGTCATTTTTTCAAGAACTGGAAAAAATTCGAACATAGTTTAAAGAGCAGGGTATTGACTAGGGGCGAACCCTCTAATATATGTGTTAAAAATTTATGAATATAGAAGTTCGTTACGTAAGTTAATTCTAAGTTACGTATATTTATTACTAATAAAAACGTTCGTAAATAAAATTAAACAAGTTTCGTGAAAGCCATTTAAAACCAAATATAATATGCAAATTTTGTTTTAATTATTCATGTACGGTGAGCCAAATCAAAACCTGCATTAATTCAAAAACGTTCAAAAATTAAATAAAAAAAACAAGTTTTTTTAACTGAAAGTAAGGAACGACGTTAAAACTTAAAACGAACAGAAATTATTCCGTATATGAAGGGGGCTGTCCCCTCCTCAACGCCTCGCTCTTTACGCTAAAGTTTGACTTTCTCACAACTCTATTTTTTTAAACAATAAAAAAACTTTAGCGTAAAGAGCGAGGCGTTGAGGAGGGGACAGCCCCCTTCATATACGGAATAATTTCTGTTCGTTTTAAGTTTTAACGTCGTTCCTTACTTTCAGTTAAAAAAACTTGTTTTTTTTATTTAATCAAAAATAAAGAACGTGTGCTGTTAAACAGCAGAAAATGAGCAAAAAATAAATAAATTAGCATATAGCCGTAGAAAGTGTTGTTTTCTTGTATGTTCTGGTAAAATAGAAATCGGAACCTAGTTCAGCAAAGCTCTTTTCTTTGAAAAATACTTTTAAGGAATTCTTATTGAAAAGAGCTTGGCTAGACTAGACCTAGTCTTGATGTTACTAGGATATTTGGCACTCCAGGATCTTTTAATTATGACGCAGTTTTCAAGTTAAACATTAATGATTCTAAAAGAAAGTATCAATATATAGGCTACTCTATTGGTAGTTTTGCAGACTTAATGACTTCCACTGATAGCCTAACTTATGTAGGCTAAGGTAAGATGCCTAGTAGGCTGTGTGATTTGCTTGAATATTTTGATATAAATCTACCTCATTGTTATTATATAATAGTAGCATATCCCTTTTATGCTTTTTTTTATATTAGAAATACAAATTACTTGGGTGAGCACTGTTTAACTATTAAAGTCATTGGTTCTTTATACTCTAAGCAACAAATATTATTACTCTTATATAGAGAACACGGTAAAATTCTACTTTAGTTACTTTTGGCTATCTTGGAAAGGGTTTGGTTAGGAAAATGAAACTTTCAGGGATGGGTCTACAGGCTAAAGTCACAGCTTCTGATGTCACAACTTTGCTTATCATAACCCCTTTAACAGTAGCATGCAGGTGCCATAGGGTAGAAGACAACTCTGTGTTGATAAGCCATTTTTTTTTTAAACTTTATTACTTAGGGAAAGGATTTGACAAGAGATAGACCAGTAAAAAAATCCAAATTGTTTTTAGAGGTCAAATTATGTTATGAGAAGATGTTTTTATTTTTATAGGTCCATGCGCTCATGAAGCTTTTTAAATATTTCTGAAGCACTAATGATAGAGCGCTACAAACACAGAATTGACTTTAGAAGACAAGTTATGTCATGGGAAGATGGTTTTGAAATCCCCCTCCCAAAACTCAAAAAATTTCTAAAATTCTACTTAAGAAGCTTTTTAAATATTTCTAAATGACTAATAGATAGAGCGCTACAAATATCAGAATTGACTTCAGAGGACAAATTATGTTATGGGAAGATGTTTTTGAAATCCCCCGAAACTCCAAATTTTCCAAAATTTTACTTTAGAAGTTTTTTTTTTAAATATTTTTTAAGCGCTAAGACATAGAGCACTAAAAACATCAGAATCAACTTTAAAGGAAGAATTATGTTATAGGAAGATGTTTTTGAAATCCCCCTTCCCCCCAAACTCAAAATTTTCCAAAATTCTACTTTAGAGGCTTTTTTAAATATTTCTAAAGCGCTAAGACATAGAGTGCTACAAACATCAGAATCGACTTTAGAGGACAATTTATGTCATGGGAAGATGTTTTTGAAACCCCCTTCCCCCAAACTCAAAATTTTCCAAAATTTTACTTTAGAAGTTTTTTAAATATTTCTAAGCTCTAAGACATAGAGCGCTACAAAAATCAGAATCAACTTTAGAGGAAGAATTATGTTACGGGAAGATGTTCTTGAAATCCCCCTCCCCCCCAAACTCAAAATTTTCCAAAATTCTACTTTAGAGGCTTTTTTTAAATATTTCTAAAGCGCTAAGATATAGAGTGCTACAAACATAAGAATCAAGTTTAGAGGACAATTTATGTCATGGGAAGATGTTTTTGAAATCCCCCTTCCCCCCAAACTCAAAATTTTCTAAAAATTCTACTCTAGAAGCTTTTTCAATATTTCCAAAGCACTAACAGATAGCGCGCTAAAAAACATCAGAATCGACTTTAGAGGCCAAATTAGTTCTAAAATAATTCCCTCTTCCCCCCAAACTCAATTTTTTTTGGAAATTCCCCTTCGCCACAAACTCAAAATTTTCCCAAATTCCACTTTAGAAGCTTTTTAAATATTTAAATATTAACTGTTTTAGTTATTAACTGAAAATTAAGGTAAACTGTTGTTTTGTCAAAATTTCAATGGGTAATGGGTATTTCAAAACACATCTTCCCATGACATAACCTGTCCTCTAAAGTTGATTCTGATGTTTGTAGCGCTCTATGTCTTAACGCTTTAGAAATATTTAAAAAAGCTTCTAAAGTGGAATTTTGGAAAATTTTGAGTTTGGGGCAAAGGGGGATTTCAAAAATATCTTCCCACAACATAAATTGTCCTCTAAAGTCAATTCTGATGTTTGTAGCGCTCTATGTCTTGGCGCTTTAGAAATATTTAAAAAAGCTTCTAAAGTAGAATTTTGGAACATTTTGAGTTTGGGGCAAAGGGGGATTATTGTAGAATTAATTTGGCCTCTAAGTAGAGAGGACCCTAAAGGTCGTGTCAGCACACCATATATGGGCATAGAACCACGTGGTTCGTTCCATTTCCCCTAGGGGAAATGGATTTCTGAGAAATTGATTGCGTAATCGATTGAGAATTTGGAACACCTGTGCTGTCAGTCATTAATCAAATTGTTTCCAGGCAAAGTTTAAAAATGTCTGACAGGTACTGTCAACATTTCTCCAGGAATAGATCCAAGTCATTAATGTCTTTGCCTCGGAAACGACTCTTTTGGTCGAACTCCAAAGATATAATAACCAAACGCCATGGAAACAGTTCTCCAAGAAACATCTTAGCGATGAATTGTTTTAGCGCGTGAATCGGGTTTCTTATTAATTTGAAATGCGTTAGCGCAGAGATGCCAAAAAAAAAAGGAACACGCTGAAATTACGTTTAGGGATTATTTGGGCGAAACTGTTTTAGACAGTTATGGAATTATTTCGGCGAAACAGTTAGAGACATTTTAAAAGATGATTTTTGAAGAGATTTTAGAAGAGGATTTGAGGGTGAAACTCTGTGGTCGTTATAATACACAAGTTCCATTGAACAGTGTCGTGAGGTCCTCTACCCCAACCCAAAGGGTTCCGATCCCCACCACCCCAACCCCGAAGGAAGCGCCCGATCCTCAAAGGTCCCCGGGCTCCCAAAGGACCACCCGGCCCTCAAGGGTCCCCCAGACCCCCAAAGGACCCCCCCGGGCCCAAAGGGCCCCTCCCTCTCCCTACCTCTCCTCCCCCCTCCTCACCGTCCCCTCCCCCTCCCCCCTCCCCTCCCTCCCTCTCCCCTCCCCCTCCCCTCCCGCATTTTTTAATATTTTTTTGTGCATTGAGACACAGAAGGGCCCCCTCCCCCCGAGCCCCCAAAGGGCCCCCGGCGCCCCAAAGGCTCCTGAGCCACCAGTTTAATACTTTTTTTAAGGCTTTATTATATCTTTTCAGAACAAATTATTATTTTAGGGAATTATTTCGGCGAAACAGTTAGAGATATTTTAAAAGATGATTTTTGAAGAGATTTTAGAAGAGGATTTGAGGGTGAAACTCTGTGGTCGTTATAATACACAAGTTCCATTGAACAGTGTCGTGAGGTCCTCTACCCCAACCCAAAGGGTTCCGATCCCCACCACCCCTACCCCGAAGGAAGCCACCGGTCCTCAAAGGTTCTCCGGATTCACAAAGGACCACCCGGCCCTCAAGGGACCCCCAGACCCTCAAAGGCTCTCCCCGAGCCCCGTCTTTCGTTGATGTGTGTTGTCTGAAACTTATGATTTGGGATATGTAAATTACTATTTCGGACTTTTCTGAGCTAGATTTCTTAGTCTTTCGTTGGTGTGTGTTGTCTGAAACCTATGATTTGGGATGGATGGATTGCAAGTTTTGACTTTTCTGAGCTGGATTTCTGAGCCGTTCATAGGAGTGTGTTGTCTGAAACTTATGATTTGAGATGTGTAGTTTGCAAGTTGGACTTTTCAGAGCTATGATTCTTAGTCTTTCATAGGCGTTTGTTGTCTGAAACTTCTAGTTTGGGATGAATAGTTTGCTATTTCAGGCTTTTCTGAGCTAAGGTTTCCTAGTATTTCGTAGGTGAATGTTGTCTGAAACTTATGATTTGGATATGTAAATTACTATTCGAGCTTTTCTAAGCTAGATTTCTTAGTCTTTAGTTGGGGTGTGTTGTCTGAAACCTATGATTTGGGATGGGATGGATTGCTATTTTTGACTTTTCTGAGCTGGGTTTCTTAGTCCGTTCATAGGTGTGTGTTGTCTGAAACTTATGATTTGGGATGGTTAATATGCTATTTTTGACTTTTCTGAGCTAGGTTTCTTAGCCGTTCATAGGTGTGTGTTGTCTGAAACCTATGATTTGGGATATGTAAATTACTATTTCGGGCTTTTCTGAGTTGGATTTCTTAGTCTTTCATAGGTATGTGTTGTCTGAAACCTATGATTTGGGATGTGTGGGTTGCTATTTTTTGACTTTTCATAGCCAGATTTCTTAGTCTTTCGTCGGTGTGTGTTGTCTGAAACCTATGATTTGGATTGTGTGGATTGCTATTTTTGACTTTTCTGAGCTGGATTTCATAGCCTTTCGTAGGGATGTGTTGACTGAAACCTATGATTTGGGATGAGTGGTTTGCTTTTTGGACTTTTCAGAGCTGGATTTCTTAGCCGTTCATAGGTGAGTGTTGTCTGAAACCTATGATTTGGGATGGTTAATTTGCTATTTTTGACTTTTCTGAGCTAGGTTTCTTAGCCTTTCATAGGTGTGTGTTGTCAGAAATTATGATTTGGGATGTGTAGTTTTGCTATTTCAGGCTTTTCTGAGCTAAGGATTCCTAGTATTTCCTAAGTGAATGTTGTCTGAAACCAATAGTTTGGGATGAGTAGTTTGCTATTTCAGGCTTTTATGAGCTAGGTTTCTTAGCCTTTCGTAGGTGTGTGTTGACTGAAACTTATGATTTGGGATATGTAATTTGCTATTTCCGACTTTTCATAACTGGATTTCTTAGTCTTTCGTAGGTGTGTGGTGTCTGAAACCTATGATTTGGGATGTGTGGGTTTGCTATTTTTTGACTTTTCTGAGCTGGATTTCTTAGCCTTTCGTAGGTGTGTGTTGACTGAAACCTATGATTTGGGATGGTTAATTTGCTATTTTTGACTTTTCTGAGCTAGATTTCATAGCCTTTCATAGGTGTATGCTTTCAGAAAATTATGATTTGGGAGGTGTAGTTTGTTTTTTGGACTTTTCAGAGCTAGGATTCTTAGTCACTCATAGGTGTTTGTTGTCTGAAACTTCGAGTTTAGGATGAGTAGTTGGTTATTTCAGACTTTTCTGAGCTAAGGTTTCTAAGTATTTCGTAGGTGAATGTTGTCTGAAACTTATGATTTGGGATATGTAAATTACTATTTCGGGCTTTTCTGAGTTGGATTTCTTAGTCTTTCATAGGTGTGTGGTGTCTGAAACCTATGATTTGGGATGAGTGGTTTGCTTTTTTTTTGGACTTTTCTGAGCTGGATTTCTGAGCCTTTCGTAGGTATGTGTTGACTGAAACCTATGATTTGGGATGTGTAGTTTGCTATTTTTGACTTTTCTGAGCTAGGTTTCTTAGCCTTTCATAGGTATGTGTTGTCAGAAAATTATGATTTGGGATGTGTAGTTTGCTATTTCAGGCTTTTCTGAGCTAAGGTTTTCTAGTATTTCGTAGATGAATGTTGGCTGAAACCAATAGTTTGGGATAGTAGTTTGCTAGTTTGCAATTTTTTGACTTTTCTGAGCTAGGTTTCTTAGTCTTTCGTTGGTGTGTGTTGACTGAAACCTATGATTTGGGATATGTAGTTTGCTATTTTTGACTTTTCTGAGCTAGATTTCATAGCCTTTCATAGGTGTATGCTTTCAGAAAATTATGATTTGGGAGGTGTAGTTTGGTTTTTGGACTTTTCAGAGCTAGGATTCTTAGTCACTCATAGGTGTTTGTTGTCTGAAACTTCGAGTTTAGGATGAGTAGTTTGGTTATTTCAGACTTTTCTGAGCTAAGGTTTCTAAGTATTTCGTAGGTGAATGTTGTCTGAAACTTATGATTTGGGATATGTAAATTACTATTTCGGGCTTTTCTGAGTTGGATTTCTTAGTCTTTCATAGGTGTGTGGTGTCTGAAACCTATGATTTGGGATGAGTGGTTTGCTATTTTTTGGACTTTTCTGAGCTGGATTTTCTGAGCCTTTCGTAGGTATGTGTTGACTGAAACCTATGATTTGGGATGTGTAGTTTGCTATTTTTGACTTTTCTGAGCTAGGTTTTCTTAGCCTTTCATAGGTATGTGTTGTCAGAAAATTATGATTTGGGATGTGTAGTTTGCTATTTCAGGCTTTTCTGAGCTAAGGTTTTCTAGTATTTCGTAGATGAATGTTGGCTGAAACCAATAGTTTGGGATGAGTAGTTTGCTATTTTTGACTTTTCTGAGCTAGGTTTCTTAGTCTTTCGTTGGTGTGTGTTGACTGAAACCTATGATTTGGGATATGTAGTTTGCTATTTTTGACTTTTCTGAGCTGGATTTATTAGCCTTTCATAGGTGCGTGTTGACTGAAACCTATGATTGGGATGAGTGGTTTGCTATTTTTTTGTCTTTTCTGAGCTAGATTTCTTAGCCTTTCATAGGTATGTGTTGTCAGAAAATTAAGATTTGGGATGTGTAGTTTGCTATTTGAACTTTTCAGAGCTATGATTCTTAGTCCGTCATAGGCGTTTGTTGTCTGAAACTTCTAGTTTGGGGATGAGTAGTTTCGCTATTTCAGGCTTTTCTGAGCTAAGGTTTCTTAGTCTTTCATAGGTGATGTTGTCTGAAACCTATGATTTGGGATATGTAAATTACTATTTCGGGCTTTTCTAAGCTAGATTTCTTAGTCTTTCGTTGGTGTGTGTTGTCTGAAACCTATGATTTGGGATGGGTGGATTGCTACTTTTGACTTTTCTGAGCTGGATTTCTTAGCCTTTCATAGGTGTTTGTTGTCTGAAACCTATAGTTTGGGATGACTAGTTTGCTATTTTTGACTTTTCTGAGATAGGTTTCTTAGCCGTTCATAGGTGAGTGTTGTCTGAAACCTATGATTTGGGATATGTAAATTACTATTTTGGGCTTTTCTGAGTTGGATTTCTTAGTCTTTCGTTGGTGTGTGTTGTCTGAAACCTATGATTTGGGATGGGTGGATTGCTACTTTTGACTTTTCTGAGCTGGATTCTTTGCCTTTCATAGGTGTTTGTTGTCTGAAACCTATAGTTTGGGATGACTAGTTTGCTATTTTTGACTTTTCTGAGCTAGGTTTCTTAGCCGTTCATAGGTGAGTGTTGTCTGAAACCTATGATTTGGGATATGTAAATTACTATTTCGGGCTTTTCTGAGTTGGATTTCTTAGTCTTTCATAGGTATGTGTTGTCTGAAACCTATGATTTGGGATGTGTGGGTTGCTATTTTTTTACTTTTCCGAGCTGGATTTCTTAGCCGTTCATAGGTGAGTGCTGTCTGAAACTTATGATTTGGGATGGTTTAATTTGCTATTTCCGGCTTTTTTAGCTAGGTTTCTTAGCCCTTCATAGGTGTGTGTTGTCAGAAAATTATGATTTGGGATGTGTAGTTGCTATTTGGACTTTTCAGAGCTAGGATTCTTAGTCCATCATAGGTGTTTGTTGTCTGAAACCAATAGTTTGGGATGAGTAGTTTGCTATTTCAGGCTTTTCTGAGCTAGATTTCTTAGCCGTTCATAGGTGTGTGTTGTCTGAAACTTATGATTTGGGATATGTAAATTACTATTTCGGGCTTTTCTGAGTTGGACACTTCTAAATTTTTCCGTAGAAGATAGGAAAAGTTATACTATGATTGTGATTATTTACCATAAAGATAAAAAGTTTCACTTTAATTCTAAATTTTCTTAAATTCAATTCCGACCTTACTCAAGAGATGAAAAAATTAAAGTTCTGTTCCAAATATTTTCTCGAAAAGAAAAGTTCAACTTCGATTCTGAATTTTCTCAATGAAAATGAAATAAGGTATTGATCAAATCTATTTTCCCAAAATAATATAAAAATTTCCACTTCAGTTCAGATTTTTTTTCTCAAAGAGATGAAGAAATTTAAAGTTCTGTTCCAAATTTTTCATAGAAGATAGGAAAAGTTATACTTTGATCGTGAATATTCGAGTTCTATTCTGAATTTTACCAAAGAACACAATTCAATTCTAATTTCCCCAATAAAAAATTTAAAGTTCAATTCTAAATTTTTCGGTGGAAGATAGAAAAAGTAATACCATACTTGTGAATATTTTCCCAGAAGATAAAAAGTTCTAGTTCAATTTACAATTTTCTCAACGAAGTGAAGAAGAATTCAAGTTCTCTTCTGAATTTTACCAAAGAACACAATTCAATTCTAATTTCACCAGAGAAAATAAAAATCTTCCACTTCAGTTCCATATTTCACAAAGAAAAAAGAAATTTAAAGTTCAATTCTAAATTTTTCGGTGGAAGATAGAAAAAGTACTACCATACTTGTGAATATTTTCATGGAAGATAAAAAGTTCTAGTTCAATTTAAAATTTTCTCAACGAAATGAAGGAAAGTTCAAGTTCTCTTCTGAATTTTCTCAATGAAAAAGAAATTAGTTATTGATCATTTCTATTTTTCCAAATAATATAAAAATTTTCCACTTTAGTTCAGATCTGGCTCGAAGAAATGAAAAATTTAAAATACTGTTCCAAATTTTTCACTGAAGATAAAAAGTTCAAGTTCTCTTCGGAATTTTACCAAAGAACAAATTCAATTCTAATTTCTCCAGAGAAAATAAAATCTTCCACTTCAGTTCTTTATTTCACAAAGACATAAAGAAATTTAAAGTTCAATTCCAAATTTTTCGGTGGAAGATAGAAAAAGTAATACCATACTTGTGAATATTTTCCCGGAAGATAAAAAGTTCTAGTTCAATTTAAAATTTTCTCAACGAAGTCAAGGAAAGTTCAAGTTCTCTTCTGCAACTTTACCAAAGAACACACTTCAATTCTAATTTCTCCAGAGAAAACAAAAAAATCTTCCACTTCAGTTCTTTATTTCACAAAGACATAAAGAAATTTAAAGTTCAATTCTAATTTTTCGGTGGAAGATAGAAAAAGTATTATCATACTTGTGAATATTTTCACGGAAGATAAAAAGTTCTAGTTCAATTTAAAATTTTCTCAACGAAGTCAAGGAAAGTTCAAGTTCTCTTCTGAACTTTACCAAAGAACACACTTCAATTCTAATTTCTCCAGAGAAAACAAAAATCTTCCACTTCAGTTCTTTATTTCACAAAGACATAAAGAAATTTAAAGTTCAATTCTAAATTTTTCGGTGGGAGATAGAAAAATTAATACCATACTTTTGTTTATTTTCACGGAAGATAAAAGTTCTAGTTCAATTTAAAATTTTCTCAATGAAGTGAAGAAAAGTTCATGTTCTCTACTGAATTTTATCAAAGAACACAATTCAATTCTAATTTCTACAGAGAAAATAAAAATCTTCCACTTCAGTTCTTTATTTCACAAAAGACATAAAGAAATTTAAAGTTCAATTCTAAATTTTTCGGTGGAAGATAGAAAAAGCAATACCATACTTGTGAATATTTTCCCGGAAGATAAAAAGTTCTAGTTCAATTTAAAATTTTCTCAACGAAGTGAAGAAAAGTTCAAGTTCTCTTCTGAACTTTACCAAAGAACACACTTCATTTCTAATTTCTCCAGAGAAAATAAAAATCTTCCACTTCAGTTTTAAGTTCCCCAAAGAAATAAAAAAATTTAAAGTTCTATTCTAAATTTTTAGATGGAAGATAGAAAAAGTAATACTATGACTGCGATTGTTTTCCATGAAGATCAAAACTTTTACTTTATTTATAATTTTTTCTTAAATTCAGTTCTGATTTTTCTCAAAGAGATGAAAAATTTAAATTTCTGTTCCAAATTTTTCATAGAAGATAGAAAAAGTTATACATTGATTGTGAATATTCAACATGAAGATAAGGAACTCCAATTTAATTCTGAGTTTTCTCGAAGAAGTGCAAATTGTTCAAGTTCTCTTCTGAATTTTCTTAAAGAAGAGAAAAAAGTTAACTCAATTCTGAATTTTACCAATGAAAATGAAAAAACCTTCCACTTCAGTTCTTAATTTCTCAAAGGCATAAAAAATTTAAAGTTCAGTTCTAAATTTTCTATAGAAGATAGGAAAAGTTATACTATGATTGTGATTATTTTCCAGTGAAGATAAAAAGTTTCACTTTAATTCTAATTTTCTTAAGTTCACTACCGATTTTTTGCAAAGAGATGAAAAATTTAAAGTTCTGTTCCAAATTTTTCATAGAAGATAGAAAAAGTTATACATTGATTTGAATAAATATTCGACATGAAGATAAGGAGCATCACTTTAATTCTGAGTTTTCTCGAAGAAGTGCAAAATGTTCAAGTTCTCTTCTGAATTTTCTTAAAGAAGTGAAAAAAGTTAGCTCAATTCTGAATTTTACCAATGAAAATGAAAAAAGCTTCCACTTCAGTTCTTAATTCCTCAAAGACATAAAAATTCAAAGTTCTCTTCTAATTTTTCCAAGAAAATAAAAAGGCTCCACTTCAGTTCTGGTTTTTTCTCAAAGAGATGAAAAATTTAAAGTTCTTTTCTATATTAAATTAAATTTTAGCTCCCTTTGTCATATGGATTTACCCATCAAATTTTTAAATTAGAAAATGAGTGACTCGTTCTATTATTAAAGACAATCTTTCAAACTCGTTCATCTAACCTTCAAAACAATAGGTTAGGTTAGGTATAAATAAATATTAATAAATAATAGAAACATTTCTACATGTTTAAGTTAGGTTAGGTTAGGTTAACTTATCTTGAGTGCTCATGATAAGTTAACCTAACCCTTTCCGGCGAGTATGGTTAGGTTAGACTAGATAAGTTAGGTTAGATTAGGTTAGGTTAGGTTAGCCTACGTACGCTTCACTTAGGTTAGCTTAGGTTAGGTGAGAAACATGCAAAAAGTTAGGTGTATGATTAGGTTACGTTAGATTAAGTTAGGTTAGGTTAAGTTAGGTTAGGTTAGGCTAGGTTAGCCTACGTACGCGCGCGTACGTAAGCTAACCTAGCCTAACCTAACTTAACCTAACCTAACTTAATCTAACTTAACCTAACCTAATCATACCTAACTTTTTGCATGTCTCTCACCTAACCTAAGCTAACCTAAGTGAAGCGTACGTAGGCTAACCTAACCTAATCAACCTAACTTAATCTAGTCTAACCTAACCATACTCACCGGAAAAAGGTTAGGTTAACTTATCATGAGCACTCATGATAAGTTAACCTAACCTAACTTAAACATGTAGAAATGTTTCTATTTATTTATTAATATTTATTTATACCTAACCTAACCTATTTTGTTGAAGGTTAGATGAACGAGTTTGAAAGATTGTCTTTAATAATAGAACGAGTCACTCATTTTCTAATTTAAAAATTTGATGGGTAAATCCATATGACAAAGGGAGCTAAAATTTAATTTAAAATAGAAAAGAACTTTAAATTTTTCATCTCTTTGAGAAAAAAACCAGAACTGAAGTGGAGCCTTTTTATTTTCTTGGAAAAATTAGAAGAGAACTTTGAATTTTTTATGTCTTTGAGGAATTAAGAACTGAAGTGGAAGCTTTTTTCATTTTCATTGGTAAAATTCAGAATTGAGCTAACTTTTTTCACTTCTTTAAGAAAATTCAGAAGAGAACTTGAACATTTTGCACTTCTTCGAGAAAACTCAGAATTAAAGTGATGCTCCTTATCTTCATGTCGAATATTCAAATCAATGTATAACTTTTTCTATCTTCTATGAAAAATTTGGAACAGAACTTTAAATTTTTCATCTCTTTGCAAAAAAATCGGTAGTGAACTTAAGAAAATTAGAATTAAAGTGAAACTTTTTATCTTCACTGGAAAATAATCACAATCATAGTATAACTTTTCCTATCTTCTATAGAAAAATTTAGAACTGAACTTTAAATTTTTTATGTCTTTGAGAAATTAAGAACTGAAGTGGAAGGTTTTTTCATTTTCATTGGTAAAATTCAGAATTGAGTTAACTTTTTTCTCTTCTTAAGTAAAAATTCAGAAGAGAACTTGAACAATTTGCACTTCTTCGAGAAAACTCATAATTAAATTGGAGTTCCTTATCTTCATGTTGAATATTCACAATCAATGTATAACTTTTTCTATCTTCTATGAAAAATTTGGAACAGAAATTTAAATTTTTCATCTCTTTGAGAAAAAATCAGAACTGAATTTAAGAAAAATTATAAATAAAGTGAAACTTTTGATCTTCATGGAAAAAAATCGCAGTCATAGTATTACTTTTTCTATCTTCCATCTAAAAATTTAGAATAGAACTTTAAATTTCTTTATTTCTTTGGGGAACTTAAAACTGAAGTGGAAGATTTTTATTTTCTCTGGAGAAATTAGAAATGAAGTGTGTTCTTTGGTAAAGTTCAGAAGAGAACTCGAACTTTTCTTCACTTCGTTGAGAAAATTTTAAATTGAACTAGAACTTTTTATCTTCCGGGAAAATATTCACAAATATGGTATTACTTTTTCTATCTTCCACCGAAAAATTTAGAATTGAACTTTAAATTTCTTTATGTCTTTTGTGAAATAAAGAACTGAAGTGGAAGATTTTTATATTCTCTGTAGAAATTAGAATTGAATTGTGTTCTTTGATAAAATTCAGTAGAGAACATGAACTTTTCTTCACTTCATTGAGAAAATTTTAAATTGAACTAGAACTTTTTATCTTCCGTGAAAATAAACACAAGTATGGTATTAATTTTTCTATCTCGCACCGAAAAATTTAGAATTGAACTTCAAATTTCTTTATGTCTTTGTGAAATAAAGAACTGAAGTGGAAGATTTTTTGTTTTCTCTGGAGAAATTAGAATTGAAGTGTGTTCTTTGGTAAAGTTCAGAAGAGAAATTGAACTTTCCTTGACTTCGTTAAGAAAATTTTAAATTGAACTAGAACTTTTTATCTTCCGTGAAAATATTCACAAGTATGATAATACTTTTTCTATCTTCCACCGAAAAATTAGAATTGAACTTTAAATTTCTTTTTGTCTTTGTGAAATAAAGAACTGAAGTGGAAGATTTTTGTTTTCTCTGGAGAAATTAGAATTGAAGTGTGTTCTTTGGTAAAGTTCAGAAGAGAACTTGAACTTTTCTTCACTTCGTTGAGAAAATTTTAAATTGAAATAGAACTTTTTATCTTCCGGGAAAATATTCACAAGTATGGTATTACTTTTTCTATCTTCCACCGAAAAATTTGGAATTGAACTTTAAATTTCTTTATGTCTTTGTGAAATAAAGAACTGAAGTGGAAGATTTTATTTTCTCTGAGAAATTAGAATTGAATTTTGTTCTTTGGTAAAATTCCGAAGAGAACTTGAACTTTTTTATCTTCAGTGAAAAATTTGGAACAGTATTTTAAATTTTTCATCTCTTCGAGCCAGATCTGAACTAAAGTGGAAAATTTTTATATTATTTGGAAAAATAGAAATGATCAATGACTAATTTCTTTTTCATTCAGAAAATTCAGAAGAGAACTTGAACTTTCCTTCATTTCGTTGAGAAAATTTTAAATTGAACTAGAACTTTTTATCTTCCATGAAAATATTCACAAGTATGGTATTACTTTTTTCTATCTTCCACCGAAAAATTTAGAATTGAACTTTAAATTTCTTTATGTCTTTGTGAAATAAGGAACTGAAGTGGAAATATTTTATTTTCTCTGTGAAATTAGAATTGAATTGTGTTCTTTGGTAAAATTCAGAAGAGAACTTGAATTCTTCTTCACTTCGTTGAGAAAATTGTAAATTGAACTAGAACTTTTTATCTTCTGGGAAAATATTCACAAGTATGGTATTACTTTTTCTATCTTCCACCGAAAAATTTAGAACTGAACTTTAAATTTTTTATTGGGGAAATTAGAATTGAATTGTGTTCTTTGGTAAAATTCAGAATAGAACTCGAATATTCACGATCAAAGTATAACTTTTCCTATCTTCTATGAAAAATTTGGAACAGAACTTTAAATTTCTTCATCTCTTTGAGAAAAAAATCTGAACTGAAGTGGAAATTTTTATATTATTTGGGAAAATAGATTTGATCAATAACTTATTTCATTTTCATTGAGAAAATTCAGAATCGAAGTTGAACTTTTCTTCTTCCGAGAAAATATTTGGAACAGAACTTTAATTTTTTTCATCTCTTTGAGAAAGGTCGGAATTGAATTTAAGAAAATTTAGAATTAAAGTGAAACTTTTTATCTTTATGGTAAATAATCACAATCATAGTATAACTTTTCCTATCTTCTACGGAAAAATTTAGAAGTGTCCAACTCAGAAAAGCCCGAAATAGTAATTTACATATCCCAAATCATAAGTTTCAGACAACACACACCTATGAACGGCTAAGAAATCTAGCTCAGAAAAGCCTGAAATAGCAAACTACTCATCCCAAACTATTGGTTTCAGACAACAAACACCTATGATGGACTAAGAATCCTAGCTCTGAAAAGTCCAAATAGCAAACTACACATCCCAAATCATAATTTTCTGACAACACACACCTATGAAGGGCTAAGAAACCTAGCTAAAAAAGCCGGAAATAGCAAATTAACCATCCCAAATCATAAGTTTCAGACAGCACTCACCTATGAACGGCTAAGAAATCCAGCTCGGAAAAGTCAAAAAATAGCAACCCACACATCCCAAATCATAGGTTTCAGACAACACATACCTATGAAAGACAAAGAAATCCAACTCAGAAAAGCCCGAAATAGTAATTTACATATCCCAAATCATAGGTTTCAGACAACACTCACCTATGAACGGCTAAGAAACCTAGCTCAGAAAAGTCAAAAATAGCTAATCATCCCAAACATCCCAAACACCTATAGGTTTCAGACAACACACACCAACGAAAGACTAAGAAATCCAACTCAGAAAAGCCCAAAATAGTAATTTACATATCCCAAATCATAGGTTTCAGACAACACTCACCTATGAACGGCTAAGAAACCTATCTCAGAAAAGTCAAAAATAGCAAACTAGTTCATCATCCCAAACTATAGGTTTCAGACACAAACACCTATGAAAGGCTAAGAAATCCAGCTCAGAAAAGTCAAAAGTAGCAATCCACCCATCCCAAATCATAGGTTTCAGACAACACACACCAACGAAAGACTAAGAAATCTAGCTTAGAAAAGCCCGAAATAGTATTTACATATCCCAAATCATAGGTTTCAGACAACATTCACCTATGAAAGACTAAGAAACCTTAGCTCAGAAAAGCCTGAAATAGCGAAACTACTCATCCCAAACTAGAAGTTTCAGACAACAAACGCCTATGACGGACTAAGAATCATAGCTCTGAAAAGTTCAAATAGCAAACTACACATCCCAAATCTTAATTTTCTGACAACACATACCTATGAAAGGCTAAGAAATCTAGCTCAGAAAAGACAAAAATAGCAAACCACTCATCCCAATCATAGGTTTCAGTCAACACACACCTATGAAAGGCTAATAAATCCAGCTCAGAAAATTCAAAAATAGCAAACTACATATCCCAAATCATAGGTTTCAGTCAACACACACCAACGAAAGACTAAGAAACCTAGCTCAGAAAAGTCAAAAATAGCAAACTACTCATCCCAAACTATTGGTTTCAGACAACATTCATCTACGAAATACTAGAAAACCTTAGCTCAGAAAAGCCTGAAATAGCAAACTACACATCCCAAATCATAATTTTCTGACAACACATACCTATGAAAGGCTAAGAAACCTAGCTCAGAAAAGTCAAAAATAGCAAACTACACATCCCAAATCATAGGTTTCAGTCAACACATACCTGCGAAAGGCTCAGAAATCCAGCTCAGAAAAGTCCAAAAAGCAAACCACTCATCCCAAATCATAGGTTTCAGACACCACACACCCTATGAAAGACTAAGAAATCCAACTCAGAAAAGCCCGAAATAGTAATTTACATATCCCAAATCATAAGTTTCAGACAACATTCACCTACGAAATACTAAGAAACCTTAGCTCAAAAAAGTCTGAAATAACCAACTACTCATCCCAAACTCGAAGTTTCAGACAACAAACACCTATGAGTGACTAAGAATCCTAGCTCTGAAAAGTCCAAAAAGCAAACTACACCTCCCAAATCATAATTTTCTGAAAGCATACACCTATGAAAGGCTATGAAATCTAGCTCAGAAAAGTCAAAATAGCAAATTAACCATCCCAAATCATAGGTTTCAGTCAACACACACCTACGAAAGGCTAAGAAATCCAGCTCAGAAAAGTAAAAAAATAGCAACCCACACATCCCAAATCATAGGTTTCAGACACCACACACCTACGAAAGACTAAGAAATCCGGTTATGAAAAGTCGGAAATAGCAAATTACATATCCCAAATCATAAGTTTCAGTCAACACACACCTACGAAAGGCTAAGAAACCTAGCTCATAAAAGCCTGAAATAGCAAACTACTCATCCCAAACTATTGGTTTCAGACAACATTCACTTAGGAAATACTAGGAATCCTTAGCTCAGAAAAGCCTGAAATAGCAAACTACACATCCCAAATCATAATTTCTGACAACACACACCTATGAAAGGCTAAGAAACCTAGCTCAGAAAAGTCAAAAATAGCAAATTAACCATCCCAAATCATAGGTTTCAGACAACACTCACCTATGAACGGCTAAGAAATCCAGCTCTGAAAAGTCAAAAAGCAAACCACTCATCCCAAATCATAGGTTTCAGTCAACACATCCCTACGAAAGGCTATGAAATCCAGCTCAGAAAATTCAAAAATAGCAATCCACACAATCCAAATCATAGGTTTCAGACACACACACCTACGAAAGACTAAGAAATCTGGCTATGAAAAGTCAAAAAAATAGCAACCCACACATCCCAAATCATAGGTTTCAGACAACACATACCTATGAAAGACTAAGAAATCCAGCTCAGAAAAGTCAAAAATAGCAATCCACCCATCCAAATCATAGGTTTCAGACAACACACACCAACGAAAGACTAAGAAATCTAGCTTAGAAAAACCCGAAATAGTAATTTACATATCCCAAATCATAGGTTTCAGACAACATTCACCTATGAAAGACTAAGAAACCTTAGCTCAGAAAAGCCTGAAATAGCGAAACTACTCATCCCAAACTAGAAGTTTTCAGACAACAAACGCCTATGACGGACTAAGAATCATAGCTCTGAAAAGTTCAAATAGCAAACTACACATCCCAAATCTTAATTTTCTGACAACACATACCTATGAAAGGCTAAGAAATCTAGCTCAGAAAAGACAAAAATAGCAACCACTCATCCCAATCATAGGTTTCAGTCAACACACCTATGAAAGGCTAATAAATCCAGCTCAGAAAAGTCAAAAATAGCAAACTACATATCCCAAATCATAGGTTTCAGTCAACACACACCAACGAAAGACTAAGAAACCTAGCTCAGAAAAGTCAAAAATAGCAAACTACTCATCCCAAACTATTGGTTTCAGACAACATTCATCTACGAAATACTAGAAAACCTTAGCTCAGAAAAGCCTGAAATAGCAAACTACACATCCCAAATCATAATTTTCTGACAACACATACCTATGAAAGGCTAAGAAACCTAGCTCAGAAAAGTCAAAAATAGCAAACTACACATCCCAAATCATAGGTTTCAGTCAACACATACCTACGAAAGGCTCAGAAATCCAGCTCAGAAAAGTCCAAAAAGCAAACCATTCATCCCAAATCATAGGTTTCAGACACCACATACCTATGAAAGACTAAGAAATCCAACTTAGAAAAGCCCGAAATAGTAATTTACATATCCCAAATCATAAGTTTCAGACAACATTCACCTACGAAATACTAAGAAACCTTAGCTCAGAAAAGTCTGAAATAACCAACTACTCATCCCAAACTCGAAGTTTCAGACAACAAACACCTATGAGTGACTAAGAATCCTAGCTCTGAAAAGTCCAAAAAGCAAACTACACCTCCCAAATCATAATTTTCTGAAAGCATACACCTATGAAAGGCTATGAAATCTAGCTCAGAAAAGTCAAAAATAGCAAATTAACCATCCCAAATCATAGGTTTCAGTCAACACACACCTACGAAAGGCTAAGAAATCCAGCTCAGAAAAGTAAAAAAATAGCAACCCACACATCCCAAATCATAGGTTTCAGACACCACACACCTACGAAAGACTAAGAAATCCGGTTATGAAAAGTCGGAAATAGCAAATACATATCCCAAATCATAAGTTTCAGTCAACACACACCTACGAAAGGCTAAGAAACCTAGCTCATAAATTCTGAAATAGCAAACTATTCATCCCAAACTATTGGTTTCAGACAACATTCACTTAGGAAATACTAGGAATCCTTAGCTCAGAAAAGCCTGAAATAGCAAACTACACATCCCAAATCATAATTTCTGACAACACACACCTATGAAAGGCTAAGAAACCTAGCTCAGAAAAGTCAAAAATAGCAAATTAACCATCCCAAATCATAGGTTTCAGACAACACTCACCTATGAACGGCTAAGAAATCCAGCTCTGAAAAGTCCAAAAAGCAAACCACTCATCCCAAATCATAGGTTTCAGTCAACACATCCCTACGAAAGGCTATGAAATCCAGCTCAGAAAAGTCAAAAATAGCAATCCACACATCCAAATCCAAATCATAGGTTTCAGACAACACACACCTACGAAAGACTAAGAAATCTGGCTATGAAAAGTCAAAAAATAGCAACCCACACATCCCAAATCATAGGTTTCAGACAACACATACCTATGAAAGACTAAGAAATCCAACTCAGAAAAGCCCGAAATAGTAATTTACATATCCCAAATCATAGGTTTCAGACAACACACACCTATGAACGGCTAAGAAACCTAGCTCAGAAAAGTCAAAAATAGCAAATTAACCATCCCAAATCATAAGTTTCAGACAACACACACCTATGAACGGCTAAGAAATCCAGCTCAGAAAAGTCAAAAATAGCAATCCATCCCATCCCAAATCATAGGTTTCAGACAACACACCCCAACGAAAGACTAAGAAATCTAGCTTAGAAAAGCTCGAATAGTAATTTACATATCCCAAATCATAAGTTTCAGACAACATTCACCTACGAAATACTAGGAAACCTTAGCTCAGAAAAGCCTGAAATAGCAAACTATTCATCCCAAACTAGAAGTTTCAGACAACAAACGCCTATGAAAGACTAAGAATCATAGCTCTGAAAAGTCCAACTTGCAAACTACACATCTCAAATCATAAGTTTCAGACAACACACTCCTATGAACGGCTCAGAAATCCAGCTCAGAAAAGTCAAAAATTGCAATCCATCCATCCCAAATCATAGGTGTCAGACAACACACACCAACGAAAGACTAAGAAATCTAGCTCAGAAAAGTCCGAAATAGTAATTTACATATCCCAAATCATAAGTTTCAGACAACACACATCAACGAAAGACGGGGCTCGGGGAGAGCCTTTGAGGGTCTGGGGGTCCCTTGAGGGCCGGATGGTCCTTTGGGAATCCGGAGAACCTTTGAGGACCGGTGGCTTCCTTCGGGGTTGGGGTGGTGGGGATCGGAACCCTTTGGGGTTGGGGTAGAGGACCTCACGACACTGTTCAATGGAACTTGTGTTTTATAACGACCACGGAGTTTCACCCTCAAATCCTCTTCTAAAATCTCTTCAAAAATCATCTTTTAAAATGTCTCTAACTGTTTCGCCGAAATAATTCCCTAAAATAATAATTTGTTCGGAAAAGAAAGATATAATAAAGCCTTAAAAAAGTATTAAAATGGTGGCTCAGGAGCCTTTGGGGCGCCGGGGGCCCTTTGGGGGGCACGGGGGGGGAGGGGGGGGGCCCTTCTGTGTCTCAATGCACAAAAAAAATATTACAAAATGGGGGAGGGGAGGGGGGGGGGGGAGGGGGAGGGAGGAGGGGGAGGGGACGGTGAGGAGGGGGAAGGAGAGGGAGGGAGAGGGAGGGACCCTTTGGGGCCCAAGGGGGGAGGGGCCCTTTGGGGCCTGGGGGGGTCCTTTGGGGTCTGGGGGACCCTTGAGGGCCGGGTGGTCCTTTGGGAGCCCGGGGGACCTTTGAGGATCGGGCGCTTCCTTCGGGGTTGGGGTGGTGGGGATCGGAACCCTTTGGGGTTGGGGTAGAGGACCTCACGACATTGTTCAATGGAACTTGTGTATTATAACGACCACAGAGTTTCACCCTCAAATCCTCTTCTAAAATCTCTTCAAAAATCATCTTTTAAAATGTCTCTAACTGTTTCGCCGAAATAATTCCATAACCTGTCTAAAACAGTTTCGCCCAAATAATCCCTAAACGTAATTTCAGCGTGTTCCTTTTGTTTTTGGCATCTCTGCGCTAACGCATTTCAAATTAATAAGAAACCTGATTCACGCGCTAAAAACAATTCATCGCTAAGATGTTTCTTGGAGAACTGTTTCCATGGCGTTTGGTTATTAATATCTTTGGAGTTCGACCAAAAAGAGTTGTTTCCGAGGCAAAGACATTAATGACTTGGATCTATTCCTGGAGAAATGTTGACAGTACCTGTCAGACATTTTTAAACTTTTGCCTGGAAACAATTTGATTAATGACTGACAGCACAGGTGTTCCAAATTCCCAATCGATTACGCAATCAATTTCTCAGAAATCCATTCCCCTAGGGGAAATGGAACGAACCACGTGGTTCTATGCCCATATATGGTGTGCTGACACGACCTTTAGGGTCCTCTCTACTCCTCTAAAGTCGATTCTGATGTTTTTAGCGCGCTATCTATTATATGCTTTGGAAATATTGAAAAAGCTTCTAGAGTAGAATTTTAGAAAATTTTGAGTTTGGGGGTAAGGGGGATTTCAAAAACATCTCCCCATGACATAACTTGTTCTCTAAAGTCGATTCTGATGTTTGTAGCGCTCTGTCTTAGCGCTTTAGAAATATTTAAAAAAAAAACCTCTAAAGTAGAATTTTGGAACATTTTGAGTTTGGGGAAAAGGGGGATTTAAAAAACATCTTCCCATGACATAAATTGTCCTCTAAAGTTGATTCTGATGTTTGTAGCGCTCTATGTCTTAGCGCTTTAGAAATATCCAAAAAAGATTCTAAAGTAGAAGTTTGGAAAATTTTGAGTTTGGGTGGAAGGGGGATTTCAAGAACATCTTCCCATAACATAATTTGTCCTCTAAAGTTGATTCTGATGTTTGTAGCACTCTATGTCTTAGCGCTTTATAAATATTTAAAAAAGCTTCTAAAGTAGAATTTTGGAAAATTTTGAGTTTGGGGTAAAGGGAGATTTCAAAAACATCTTCCCATGACATAAATTGTATTCTAAAGTCAATTCTGATGTTTGTAGCGCTCTATCAATTAGTGCTTTAGAAATATTTAAAAAGCTTCTAAAGTAGAATTTTAGAAACTTTTGAGTTTGGGGCAAAGGGGGATTTCAAAAACATCTTCCCATGACATAACTTGTCCTCTAAAGTCGATTCTGATGTTTGTAGCGCTCTATGTCTTAGAGCTTTAGAAATATTTTAAAAGCTTCTAAAGTAGAATTTTGGAAAATTTTGAGTTTGGGGCAAAGGGGTATTTCAAAAACACCTTCCCATGACATAAATTGTCCTCTAAAGTCGATTCTGATGTTTGTAGTGCTCTATGTCTTGGCGCTTTAGAATTATTGAAATAAAACTTCTAAAGTAGAATTTTGGAAAATTTTGAGTTTGGGGCAAAGGGTGATTTCAAAAAAAAATTTGAGTTTGGGGGAAGGGGGAATTATTGTAGAGTTAATTTGGCCTCTAAAGTCGATTCTGATGTTTTTAGCGCGTTATCTATTAGTGCTTTGGAAATATTTAAAAAGCTTCTAGAGCAGAATTTTGAAAAATTTTGAGTTTGGGGGGAAGGGGGATTTCAAAAACATCTTCCCAGGACATAACTTGTCCTCTAAAGTCGTTTCTAATGTTTGTAGCGCTCTATGTCTTAGCGCTTTAGAAATATTTAAAAAAGCTTCTAAAGTAGAATTTTGGAAAATTTGGAGTTTGGGGGGAAGGGGGAAAACCCTTCCCCCCAAAGGGTTTGGGGAAAACCCTTTTAAATAGGAGTGGAGGTAGGTACTTCAAAGTACCTTCCCGGGACATACCTTAGCATGTAGATCCTTCCCTGAAAGTTTCATTTTCCTAACCCAACCCCTTTCCAAGATAGCCAAAAGTAACTAAAGTAGCCTAAAATTTTACGAAAGCACTATAAAGTCAAACAATAGACAATATTGTGTTTCCTTTAAACATGAAAAATGATATAAAGTTTTCTGTATGACTTTTTAAAGATCAAAATTATTATAGAGAAACATGAATAAAGTTATACAGAATACTTTTTGGTTTTCTTATTTATATATTGATCCACTAAAATTTCATACAAAGAAATTACATTACCCCACTGATACATAGAGAAAACAACAAAGTCATACAGATGGCTTTTCATAGCCTTGGCCTACACAATTTCATGTATAGAGCAGCCTAAATAAAGTCATACAGATGACTTTTTAATTTATTATTCTACTATAAAGCATTATGAATAAAGTCATACAGATGGCTTTTTATACCTCATACTATTATAGAGCAAACATGAATAAAGTCCTACATATGACTTTTTTAAGCCTTTCTTTTACAGTAAACTTAAATAAAGTCATACAGATGACTTTTTATACCTCCTGCTATTACATAGAGAAAACAACAAAAAGTCGTACAGATGGCTTTTTATAGCCTAGGCCTACATGATTTCATTTATAGAGCAGCCTAAATAAAGTCGTACAGTTGACTTTTTAATATATCATTCTACTATAAAGCATTATGAAGAAAGTCATACAGATGCCTTTTTATGCCTCCTGTTATTATAGAGCAAACATAAATAAAGTCATACAGATGGCTTTTTATAGCCTAGGTCTACATGATTTCATTTATAGAGCAGCTTAAATAGATTCATACAGATGACTTTTTAATATATCATTCTACTATAGAGCATTATGAATAATGTCATGACTTTTTATACCTCCCAGAGTCAATACAGTCATTTTATCAGAACAACACTTAGCAACATTAGCTAAGGTTTTCGAGAAATTCAGACGGCAATTTAAAATGCCGGCCTGAAAAAGTAAATTTATTTTAACCTAAAATTAAATTTTTAGGAGTAGTGGTGACGCAAGGAGAGATATCTCCAGACCCTGATAAAATAAAATGTGTTGAAAATCTCAAACCCCCTAGAACTATGAAAGAATTAAGAGGAATTTTAGGTCTCACTAGCTACTTTAGAAAATTCGTGCGCAATTACGCCCAAATTGCGAAACCCTCACGGAGTTAACTAAAGGGAACTCCAAAATGTTACCTGGTCCCAGGAAGCTCAAACTTCCCTAGACCGTCTCAAAAAGGCACTCACTTCTGAACCAATATTATCTCTGCCTAATTTCAAAAACGGACAATTTATGGTCACAACCGATGCTAGTTCAAAGGGTATTGGCGCTATTCTTTCGCAAATAATCCCGGTAGAAAATTCTAATCCTCTAGAGGGACCTTCTAATAAAAAAATAAATAGAAAAAGTTATATGCTATTCGATTAGAACTTTATCAAAAGGTGAAAGTAGTTATTCCACCACCAACTTAGAATTATTATCTATAATCCACCACTTGGACAAATTTAGAAACTATTTAATTGGTAGAAAATTTATACTACGATCAGACCATAAAAGCTTGCAGTACCTGCGTACATTTAAAAACCCCACGGGAATTCTGGCTAGATGGATTATGAGAATCCAAGACCTAGATTACGAATTTGAACATTTAAAAGGTAAACAAAACGCAGCTTGTGGCTTTTTGAGTATATACTCAGAAAATATTCCATCGGAAGCTGAGGAAAATGAAGTTAACACTATCAATGCTAAGAGTAAACATAAATGTAAGAAAAACAAAATCAAAGACACGGTAAAAGAAAATAAGGTTAACTATTGTACCCTGTCTTTAGAAAATATAAAAGAAAGCAAAAAAAAGGACGAAATGTGTGTAGCACTTATTAATTATTTTGTGAATGATGATGCGTTACCAGATAAATTCAAAACTCTTAGAAAAGAGATAGATATTTTTTTACTATGATCTTGATGAAGAAATACTATGTAGAATCGTGACCGCTGAGCCAAATAGAAACCAAACATCAATAATACCTGTATTACCCCAAAACTTAATAACACCTGCATTTGAATATTTTCATTCAGATATAGGTGGACACTTAGGAGTAACGAAAACTTTCCATAAATTAAAACAATATTTTTACTTGCCGTCGGGAATAACAAACTTAAAGAATTTGTAAGTACATGCGAAGCGTGTAACTTAAGAAAAAAACCCAAGCTTATCCTAATACTCCAATGGGAAGAGTCCAGTAGCGAGATTCCCCTTCGATATTGTCTCATTTGATTTATATGGAACCAGTAGAGGACTACCTGTTTCCAACAGAGGCCATACTTGTATTCTTTCAGTTATAGACCATTTTTATGGTTTTACTTTTGCAAAAGCATTAAAAAATCAAGGCGCTTACGCCACAAGTAAGGCATATATTTAGCGAAATTATTTTTAAAAAATTCGGCATTCCAAATAAGGTTTTAAGCGACAACGGAAGCATTTTGTTTCAAAAAGTAACAAAAGACTTAATGAGTTTTCTTAACATAGAGAAAATGGTGACATCCCCATATCACCCACAAGCTAATGGTAAAATAGAAAATAGGCATGTTTGTAGCGTAAAATATTTTTGAATGTATTAAGCATTTATACAAAAGACAACAGGAACGATTGGGATCAA
>JAPEVW010000824.1:0-45000 GCA_027921565.1 Artemia sinica | reverse complement strand
AAAATTCCACTTCGTTTTAAGTTTTAATGATTTTTCTCTCTCTTGGTAGAAAAAAATTTGTTTATTCAATTTCTGATAGTTTCTTTAAATAATGCCGCTCCTCCCCTCCAGGAATTTTACCTCATGGGAAGTTCCTCCCGTGAAAAATTCCCCTGAAAAATTGCATATTTGCTTTAAATTCTCCCCAAATTCATTTCTCTGAACAACTACCTAGAAAAGCTTCTTTAGCCTCCTTTCATGTAAAAAAATTATTTTCTTTTTTTTTTACGTAATTTTTCATGATTTTTAAAATTATCCTCTAAAAAATTGCCCGCCTGAAAGAATTGTTCCTTAAAGACTTCCATAAAATGTGTCCTATTGAAAAAATTCAATGCATATTTTCTATTAAAAAATAGCCTACCAGACGTAGACAGTAGGCAGATTGTATTGATCACAGCTCTTTCCCCTGTGTGTAAAATTTTCCGTTGGCTATTCCCCTACAACTTCCATACCTATGAAAAGTTCACTCTAAAAATACCCTTTTTGTTGAAAATTACCATAATTTTCTTATTATGCAAATATGAAATCAACCCGGCTCAATAGTAACCGAAGCTCTAAAAAACGAAAATTTTGATATTAGTATATATAAAAAAAATTTGGCTTATTATGCTGATTCCAGATAAATAAGATTCATTAAGCTTAGTGTTATCCATAAATGGCTACATACCTAAGAAAATTTGCCTGATTTTTATAAAGGGTAGAAATGCCCCCTTAAGAGTCAAAGAAGTTTCATGAAAATCACTGTCAGATTCACTGTATCAGGAACCCAACTGTAGAGGTTTGAAGCTCCCATCTACAAAAAATATGGAATTTTGTATTTTTACTAGAAGAAAGATGACAGATGCATGTTTATTTGTTGTTTTTTCCGTATAGGGTGATTTATTGGACCAATAGTTCTAGAACATCGAGAGAGGGCTCATTTGAACAGCAATCTAAAGTTTTAGTGCCCTGTTTTAAGTGACTAAAAAAGTTGGAAGGCAACTAGCACGCATCCCACGTCCCGTTTTTCTCCAAACTAGTTTGATCAAAATTTTGTCATAGCCATTTCGTTTAACGAGGCTGATAGGTTCCAAAACTATGCCCTTGGAGATAACAGATCTTCTGTAGCCCCTGGGGATAGGTTTTTAAGATATGAATTTGCCTATTGTTTATATGTGGTATTGTTATTGGGTAGCATACGCATTTTTCAGTGGGGGATTTTTCCAAGGGTTATACTAAGGGGACTTTACAGAATTCCTAATCAAAATTCTTTTTATTTTTCTTACTTTTTCTTTCCTTTGTCAGCTTTATTTTGCAAGTTGAAAGGGTCCGGGGAAATGTTTGGTGTTATTTTATTTTTCCGAAAACATTTCTGTGGAAGAGGGGATTTTTGGCATGATCGGAAAGACAATTAGAGCTTAAAGACTGTTTTTCAAGTAAAAATTTGCTGAAAATAATTTTCGAATGAAAGATCTTAAGCCGAACTGGCCAGCCATGACAAAAAACTAGCAGAGAGAAAAACTCAATGAAAAAGCAACATACGAAAACTACAGCCAATAGAGAGAAAAGACTAAAATTTTAGTACAACGCTGATATTTCGCCTGTGCCAAAACTAGGCGTCTTCAGCACAAGAGAAGATAAAAAAAAACTAAAACTAAAAAAATAAAATCAGTTTGCTTTGGTGTTTTCATCGAAATAACTATTAGTTTTTTTTTCCCTACGTGGATAAGTTGCGAGAATTAATTTTTTTGGTGGGGGTTTTATTTGTTTTTAGTTACATCTGCAAGGAATTTTACGGGGGGGGATTCTCATTGAGGATGGAAGTATCCGGAGGGAATTTTAAGGGAGATGGACTTTTGTGGGAGGGAAATTTTCATGGAGGAATCCCAGTTGAAGGGGCAAATTGACCTAAAACTCGGCAAATAGTTGTTGTTTAACTAGGAAAAAATATCACTGTTTTCCAAAATTTTAATGAGTTTTATAAAAAAAAAAAACACTGTTTTTTTCTTAAATTATTCTTATTGAGGTGATCTTAATATCTTGCTGCAAAAATCCGGGAAAAAATATCATTGGGAAAATGGGAATAGTGGTGTAAATCGGGTCAGAACCTCCCAATTTTTCATAGCTAGTTAAACAGCAGTTTCTATATGAATTATCTGAATTCTACATACTTTTTCGGAGTTTTCCAATTAAAACCAGCTTTCGTAGCTAAGGATTTTATAAGGGAGGCAATCCACCACATCAGAAGGAGACAGGGTTAAATTGATGAAGGTAGGCTCTAGTATAGGGTGGAAATAATGTTGGAAAAGAAAAATATACCAGTAGATTTGGTGACGTTCTAGATGAGGGGCATTTGTCTATCTTAGAAATTAGTCGAGTTAGGTGAATAAAACTTCATAAATGATTCCAGAGCCTAAACAGTGCTCCAGGGAGGTCTTTTAAAGTATATGCCTCTCCCTCCCCCCCCCTCTAGATGGTATCAAACCAATTATGAAAAAAAAACTTGCACAAAACTTACATTTATAAATGTTCACAAAATTTGTGTTATAAAATAAAATTTTCAGAATTAGATCTACAGCCCACACAAGTCCCAAGGAAATTGTATTGAGCCTCTTAACATGTCTAAATTCTGATTTATAATGTTTAAAAAATAAGTTGAACAACCGGTAAATGTGGAGCAGCTCATATAATAGACCTACAAATAAAATAAAATATACCACTTCATGTCATTTTTTATGCTCTTTCTGAATATGATCAACGCTTTTCTTGCAAATTTAATTTTAAGCCTTTTCAGGGCCCTTGAAAATAATAATTTCTTTCTATAGTTTTTGGATATAAAAATGGGTTAAAACATTGGTTTCAAACTTGCTAGTTCATTATAAATCTAAGGATTTCAAAAAAATCAGCCATGTTACCTTCTTATGTTATTATGCCACTTAAAACTGCCATTTCACCAAAATGTAAAAAAATATCGCAGCCGACAGAAGAGAAACTGTTTTGAATTTTTTTTATCCAACTTAATTGTGAGTGATCAGTGCACATGTGGATTTTATAACTTGAAAAAACAATGCATTTTTATAATGAAATAGTAAGTTTTGAACCAGTCTTTTAACGTTTTTTTTGTACCCCAAAAACCTCTCCATATAAGGTAAGACTATAGGCTATAAGGTAAGATCCCCAGTACTCAAAACAATATTTTTATGAAAATAAATTGTTCCTAAACAGGGATAACAGGTTCCTAATATTCGACAGAAAAAACAACAAATTACCGTGGATTATCTGTTTAATATATATTTACTGAATTTTATTATTCCTAAAAGTTTTGATAATTTTTTATTTATAAAAGTTAAAAAAGTTAAAAAAGTGATAATATTTAAAGTGTATTCGTTTTCAGTAAAGTGCAAATTATATTCTGGTCTTGAGAAGGCATAGTGGTTAACGAGTCAGATGGGATTTACTCGTTTAAGAGTCAGGTGGAGCCTTGCCATGAAAGAAGCGTCAGCAGTCATAAGATATCTACATCTTAGGCAGCATACGGGGAGCAATTGATGTAGAACAGATCACACCATCTCTAATTCATGTACAAGATTATTAGAAGAGTCTATAGTTATACCCAAATTTTAATTAAGTCTTGGTTGCAGGGATCGATAAAATGGTTCTAGGCGTTTAACGCCCCCCTCCCCCCTGCGATTATATCCCCCCCCCCCCCGGAAAATACCTCAACTAAGTTTATTAATACTTAATACTAAACTAATATATATATTACTTAACTAATATATAAATACTTAACTAGTATATATACTTAACTATATTTATACTTAACTAAGTTTATCTGGTGGCCGGTGTTTACCCCTCCCCCCTCCCAGAAAATACCCCCGTGGATAAAGCTTTCCAAATTTGAGAATTTGATTTGAGTTTGGTTTTTTATTTTCTTTAGGGGGAAGGAATTTTTGTACTTATGCATTATACACCACTCACTCAAGTTTACGCTGTGTAAAACTCGAGAACAAATTGGTTTCTTCGTTAATTTCTTTCAGCTTAGTGCGAGATACGACAAAGACAAGTGACAGAATAGATGGAAATATATATTACTTATATAAATTTGGGTTACATATTTGTGCATAAGGGGGGGGGCTAATGTATTTGGGAAAGTTTGAAGTCAGAAAACAATTCTTACAGTAATGAAGAAACTAACGAAGAAACAGTTCATTCTCAATTTTTACTCATCGTAAACTTGAGTGAGTGGCGTATAATACACAAGCACCGAAATTCCTTCCCCCTACAGAAAATAAAAACCAAAACTCAAATAAAATTCTCAAATTTGGAAAGCCTTATCCACGGGGGTATTTTCCGGGGGGGGGGTGTGGTAAACACCGGCAACCAGATAAAAGTTAGTCAAGTATAAATATAAAAGGTTCTTTTATATGAGCTATGTTAGTGATTTTACCTTATTAAAGATAATGCCCAAAAATGACTGATCCTTAATTCCGTTATAGGCTATGTTAATTAACACAAGCCACGACACTAATTACGTTGAGCTTTTAGCTCTTAGAAAGCTTTTGTTTGCCTCTTTCACTGGCACTGAGTTATTTAAACGTTAAATATAAACTAAACAAATATGTAGTTCTTTTTCCAGGAGGTTTTTCTTCGTTCACTATTTGTATTTTTAGATTGCCCTCCCCCCTTGTTGCGCTTGCCCCCTCCCCCTCCCCTAAATCAGGTTCCTCTGTATTGTAAAGATTTTCAGTTGTTATAATTAAATAGAGAAAAAAAATAAAGAAAAGAAAGAAACTAAAACCTAATTTAGGTCAAACAAAATCTTAAGAGATAACGGAAGGAAAAGATAAAGAGAGAAAGTCCTTTCTTCTAACGAGGGAAGGAAGAAATGAACGTGAGAGTTGACTATCAAACGTATCAAGTCCATAATATTGTGTTAGACTCTTATGATTATAAAAATTTTAAGTCTTTTATCTGTTAAATATTTCTACTGGTTGAATTTTATGTAATATTTTCTATTATTTCTATGAAATGAAGCAGATTTGTAAAGCATAAATCCCAATCATCCAATGTTTCTCAATATAATATAGTTACGTAATACTCTTAGCTGTCATATTGACTTTTATTTAATTTTATTCCCTAATTTTAGAAGTAACAACTACAACTATCTGCAGCATTGGTGGTGAAACTCTATCCAGTGTGATATATGTAAGAAGACTTTTGCTCGGTTTTAAAATTTGAATAGACATAAAAGAGTGCATACAGGAGATAAACCCTTCCAGTGTGATATGTGTAAGAAAACTTTTGCTGTTTCGTCAAATTTTGTTGAGTCGGAGCATAAACGAATGCATACAGATGAAAAACCCTTCCAATGGGTTATGAGTAAGAAATCTCTTACTCAGTTGGATAATTTTACTATACATAAACGAGTGCATACAGATGAAAAAACCCTTCCAATGGGTTATGAGTAATAAATCTCTTACTCAGTTGGATAATTTCACTATACATAAACGAGTGCATACAGATGAAAAAACCCTTCGAATTTAACATATGCAAAAAAAAAAAAAAATTGGTCTCTTGGCACACCTGATTACACATAAACGAGTGCATACAAGAGAAAAATGCTTTAGTGTAATATATATGAAAAACGATTTTCTGGATCAGCCTCTCCACCTACAGAGACCAGACAAATGCCTCGATAATTATTACACTCACGTTTTTATCACCTTCTTATAAAGTGGCTTGATTAAGGTTTCCTAAAATCGTTCGGTACTTCCCTCTTTTCAAAAATCATATTCATAATCTTCAGTAATTTCTTTCTAACCTAAGAGCCACCATATTTAAGAAACTCATTTACCACCCTATCATTACCACGAGCCTTATTATTTTTTAATATTTTTAGCACTGTTGCTAATTCCTCCTCACAAAACAAATCTTCCTTCACATTCAATGTATCACAAACCTTTTCATTTCCTCTATATGTTTTCCTGCGACTCTATGTCGGTTAAAGAAATTCTTAAAATGTTCGACCCATCTCTCTTTTGTTTTTTCCTTATCGCTAATTGCGGCCCCATTCCTATCTTTAACTGGCCCCCAAGTCCGGATTGACTACTCCCTCTCAATTTGTTAACATGCCAGTACAATATTTTACTATTATGCCGTCTAGCTGCATCTTCCAGATCCTCGGCAATTTTGTCCATGGCCTCCACTTCACACCTCCTTAGTTCATTTTTAATAATTTCTCCACTTTCTTTGCAGTCCTTTTGTTTTCATATGAAACTTTTCTCCTACTACTGATACTAAGATCTTACTTTAACACGAAAGCCACCTGAGCTCAACACATCTAGGCATTCTCTTCCTCCATGCCATGTTATTCGATGCCTCCCTCTCAAAAGGTTGAGAGGGACTAACTTTTTTTTCTTTAGAACTTTGCTAGTGACATCCTCCCACACCCATTTGGAGACAACCTGTTTTTGGCTGGTCAGGGCCCTGCTTCTTGGGCCGAAAAGAAAAATTTGCCAAGTAATGAGCTTCCTACAGGAAACATTCTCGTCTATAATTACCTCACTGACTATAATCACCTTGCTTATGGAGGGGCTTAATTAGTTTTTTTCTAAGATCATTAGGGTACTTTTTCTTTTTTCAAAAGTATCTTATAATTTTCACTAAACTTACGTCTAACCTTGAAACTACCATATTAAAAAAAAAACTCATTTACAACACTATCAGCACCAGAGACCTAGTATTTTTTGACCCTTTTAGCACTGAGAATAACTTTTTCCTCAGAAAAATAAATCTTTATTAACATTCAAAATGTCAGAAGTTTTTCATTCTTTTCTATATCATTTCCTGTAAATTTATCACGGCTCACCAGATGCTGCCCATTGCTCTGCAACTCTTTCCTTATCATCAATTGTGGCACTGTTCCTTTTTTAATTGGGACAAATCCAGAGTGACCAACCAGATTGAGTGCCCTCTAGAGGAACAAAAAAACTAGAGGAAGGTGCTTCAGCATACTTTAAAGTCGATTCAGCGCACTTCGAAGGGTCAAGATCTGGCTCAGAAGTGTAATGATGGAGAATAGATTGTCAGGTAATTACAATAAAAAAGGTTTAATCACAGGAGAACATTTTCTTTTGTTTTTATATTAATAAGGATGAAGGAGATTTTAGAATGCATTTAATTTATAATACTTTAATTAAGGAGCAGATAAAATCGTCGACCAGTAGTGATTTAGATAATTGTCCTGGAACAAGCGATAACCCTGTAAACAAAAGCCAGGACGATGTCAAAGCTGGCAAAAGTCAACGGACTGAAGCTAAACTAGCAAATAAAAAATCCACTTCAAGTTCTTTCTTAATCAATAAAAAAAATGTTTTGACAAAACTATCAAATTAATGACCCACAGTGTGTGGGCTTATATACACTGAACAATAAATAAATAATACTATCTCCGGATACTGGAATAAAAAGATTGCTCTTCAACTCTCCGTACGGTAACAACAAACAAAATCCGAATAAAATCAAAATAACCAAATAAATAAAGTGAAATGAGGAGCATCCACCCAAGAAAATAAATTAAATTAATAATTACTGATTAAGTGATTCATTAATCTAATTTTATTATTAACCAACATTCATTCAGATCTACAAACTATGAAATTTATTCTAATTATATATAATACTATGCCTTGGTGAAAAACGGGACCTTTCAGATTTTAGTAAAGCCTGACGGACTACAGAACTGCCACGGGTCCAATATGCATGCAAAACCTGATTATCATCCTGAAAAAAATATTATGCAAATAAAACCACTCAGGCAAAAGACCTTGAACATGTTTAATCACATAAAGAACAAAAGGGAAAAGATCCAGTGGAGGGATATTTAAAATTTGATACATACTTTTTGTTGACGATTTACCAGCGTAAGAAAACAGGCTAGGAAGGCAATTTTTCAATAGACGTAGAGCTTTATTTTGTTGCCTCTGAAGAGGAAGAATATGAGTTTTAAAAGTATTCAAAAAAATAATGGGACAGTAATTTATATATGAATGCACTAGAGAATGATAAAGAGATTTCAGGGCAAAAAACGGCAGAACAAATTTCAGATGATTCATCATTCCAAATATTTCTTGCCAGTTTCATTCGAAGATAAATTGCATGGCTTTTAAAGGATAAACATGAATCCAGTATTATCCCGAGGTATTTAATATCATCAACTTTCAAATTTTAATGGGTAGGCCTTGAATATTAATCATCATAATTTCTGGTGCTGTTTTCCCAGTACGAGAGAAGATGACGAATTTTGTCTTAGTACAATTAATAGTCAATTATTTCTCGAAAAAACCATAAGATAAGCCTCTTCAGTGCTGATACCAACCTAAGCTTCAAAGATCTAGAGTCGGGGCTGCTGACATTGCATGCCGTGTCATCGGCGAACAATGTGTTAAGGCCAATATCTTTGATGCTATTACTGATATCATTAACATAGATAAGAAATAGGAGTGGACCCAAAATAGAGCCTTGTGGGACTCCAACTGAATGAGATTGAGATACTGATGAGGAAAAAGTATCGCCTCCATCTACATACTGATTTTGGTTTTGTAGGTATGACATTACTAAGTCATTAACTGGGCATCTTATGCCACAGTTATCAAGTTTAGTATGCAATATTTTATGGGAAATCGTATCAAATACCTTTTTAATGGCAATAAAAATTGTAGCAGGAATATCACCTTTGTCGAGGGCGTCATGAACAAACTGATTCATTGCCATAATAGTATGCTCAGTAGAGTAAGACTTCCAAAACCCAAATTGCATAGGACTAAAAAATTTAGATTTCATTAGAAAGCTGACTATACGGTTATATAGGCACTTTTCGAGCAACTTCTCAAATGTTGACAGAATTGAAATCGGCCGATAGTTTGTTGGGTTCTTCGGGTCTCCTTCTTTATACAAAGAGAAAATTCTTGCAGACTTGAAACAAGAAGGAAATCTTCGGTTTTAAAACAGAGGATGAAACACATGGGAAAGCGGGATTACAATATTTGTTGCTAAGCACTTAATCAGATTAGTAGATGACCCATCAATCCCTTCTGAACATCTATTCTTTAGAAGGTTTATTGTAGGTAAAAGTTCATCTGGGGTTACAGGAGTAAGAAAAATGGAGGAATTGTGAGACGGGAGTAAATATGATTGAAAGTCCTCTCCAGTTTCATTATCCAGATGACGGGCCAGGTTGTTTCCAGTAGATGACGCAGTTTACTCGCCAATTTTTGCAAAGTGTATATTTAATGCATTGACAACTTCTACTTTCACTGTAGCAAGTTTAGTTCCATCTTCAGCTATTAATTCATCAGGAAGAACATGCGTCTTATGCTTTCTAAGCACTTATTAATTATGTCTCTTTTCTTCTTGGGGACCCTTCTGCTTCAACAAATGCTTCGGCGAAGTAATGAATTTTGCTGATCTTAAAATTTTTTAAAATAATTTTTGTATCTGCGAAATTCAGCTAATTTAACTTCAGATGGATGCATTAAGTATGCCTTATGTAACAAATTTTAAGATTTCATTGATACCAGCATTCCAGGAGATATCCAAGGCTTAATCGGCTTTATGCTATATTTTTCTTGATATTTGGTGGAGAGGGAAAGCATTATTGCAACAACGTTTAAACTGATTCACAAAAATTCAGCAGCAAAATTAAAAGGGTCCGAAGACTCTAAACAAGAAGAAAAATCACTTGAAGAAAGGAATACTTTAAGTTTACTTAAGGAGTTTCTGTTAGTCATTCTCATTTTTCTTTTAGCAGGCCTATTAAACTCTATAATCAAGTGAAGGTCGGTCACAAGCATCAAATGGTCTGAAAAATTTTCAATAACACATCACTAGACTTTTGTTCCAGATTCCTCATCTCCAAAAACGTTAGTGAAGACGAATTCAAGATCCTCCTCAAAGCCATAGCCTTCAATGTGAACAGATTATCTTCAGGTTAATCAGTAGGCCAGTTTCTTACCATTACTTGTCTTATTTTGCACTGTTTTATTAATTTTTTTTACCCAATCAATGAGCTGAAGATCTTAGACATCACTGATCCCAGTCAAAATTGCTTAAATTTAAATTAATTTGCACACTTTCCACAATATTGCTTGCAGAAGTTTGATCAAATTTGTCAAAAAAATTTGATGTCGAAGTTTGATCAAAATAATCCAGGTTTGTGTTCATTTGGGATATTCTAATTTCTAATGTTACATCATAGAAGAAACGCTTATTTAGGTAACTATCGTTATGTCAATGTCTTTCTAATGAGCTGATTTTTGGCTTTGGAATTGTCGAGATCTACTCAGATCTCCCTGTGTTTGTGATAGACTTGCTCATTTCGTTGCTCAGTAATTTCTCTTCTTTTTTCTCTAGGTGACTTGGTTAGTCTCAGGGTCAAGTGAAATATCAATGTTCAGGGTCAAGTGAAATATGTCATGTTGAATGCTGCCTCCCATCTAAAAGGTGAACGTGATTGGAACAAATATGAAATGGCGAGGAAGCTGAAGAAAATGGTTGCAAAATTCGAGAACAGTATAAAATTGACTATAAAGCCAAAGAAATAAGGATTAGACAACGAGCCCAAAAAGAATAGAAATTACAATAAATATACCGATTCAAACTCAAAACGAGCAAAAATTAATATGGGAGTGGCGGTTTCAAATAGCAGCCATCCTGTGCTATCGCACACAATGCAGAAGAAAGGGTATTTCTGTGCCAATTCGGCAAACTGTCATGAAATTTGTAGGGTTAATAAACTTCCCCCCTTTTTCAAAAATCCCACACATTTTCTCAGGCTCGTTGCTTTTGATGGTTTTAAAGCAGAGGTTGAACACATGGGAAAGCGGGATTACAATATTGGTGCTACGCACTTAATCAGATGAGTAGATGACCCATCAATCCCTTCCGAAGAGCCATTCTTCAAAAGGTTTGTTGTAAGTAAAAGTTCATCTGAGGTTACAGAGGTGAGAAAAATGGAGCAATTGTGAGACGGGGGTAGATATGATTGAAAGTCCTCTTCAGTTTCATTATCCAGATGACGGGCCAGGTTGTTTTCAGCAGTTGAAGCGGTTTCTTCCCCAATTTTCGCAAAGTGCATATTTAATGCATTGATAACTTCCACTTTCCCTGTAGCAAGTTTAGTTCCATCTTCAGCTACTAATTCATCAGGAAGATCATGGGTCTTATGCTTTCCTAAGCACTTAATAATTATTTCCCATGTCTTTTTGGGGGACCCTTCTGCTTCAACAATGCTTCGGCGAAGTAATGACTTTTTGCTGATCTTAAAATTTTTGTTAAATAATTTTGCATCTGCGAAATTCAGCTAATTTAACTTCAGATGGATGCATTAAGTATGCCTTATGTAACAGATTCTTATTTTTTATCGATACCAGCAATCCATGAGATATCCAAGGCTTAATCGGCTTTATACTATTTCTTCTTGATATTTGGCGGAGAGAGAAAAGCATTATTGAAACAATGTTTAAACTGATTTAAAAAAATTCAGCAGCAAAATCAGGGTCCGAAGACTCTTAACAAGAAGAAAAATCACTTGAAGAAAACAATACTTTAAGTTTACTTAAGGAGTTTCTGTTAGTCACTCTCATTTTTCTTTTAGTAGGCCTATTAAACTCTGTAATCAAGTGAAGGTCAGTCACAAGCATCAAATGGTCTGAAAAATCTTCAATAACCACATCACTAGACTTTAATTCCCGATTCGGAAACAAATTATCAATAAGGGAAGCAGAATCTTTCTTTATTCTTGTTGGGACTCCATAAGCTGGTAAGAGACCACCAAACAGGCAAACTGATAACAAGTCAGCCCCGTCAGAAGAGATTCCGCGAAAATTACCACTTGAATTATTAGAATTATATAAATAAATATTGAAGTCACCCATGATAACTATTTCTGGATACTTTTTAAAGCAATAAGCACAAAATCATCAAGAAGTTCCATGAATTTTAAAGCAGAAGAGCTTGGAGGCCGTAAAAAAACACAACACAAAAGTTTCATACCATTTACATCTATTTTTAACTGCCAAAAATTCAAACGCCATTTCAAGATATAGGTGATTAAATTCACTCACCAGATTTGACTGAATTGCTTATTTAATGAAAAAAAAACCTACCCCTCCCTGTTTTTTATTATCCGATTCTTATGAAAAAAAGTATAATCCTGATTATTAATAAATGTCTTTGTCGAATCATTTGAAAATGTTTCACAAAAGGCGAAGACATCTATAATATGATGAGAAATAAACAGGGATATTCGATCAAAAATATTTAGTAACCCGCGACAGTTCAAAAATGCCATTCTTAAATTAGCGCCTTTATTTAAAACTTGGGTGGGAAGTAGAATTCATGAGTCTGTTCATTAACCTGGGAAATTTAGTTAGGGGTAATAGACCTGGGCTTTTGCGACCTTTTTGGTTGTTCAAGTAAATGTAATCTTCACTTTTAACAGATCCCATTTATCCACTGAATGTTAAAGAGGAAAGTAACCCATTGTTTGCACTATAGACATTCGCTTTGGTTTTATTCTTATGTAGTAACATCAGTGCTTGAAGTTGTTTATTATAATACAAGTTTTACTTACTTGTTTATTTATTTAGTTTCTTGTGGTTTAGTTGTCATTTTTTGTGTGTTATTTGTAAAAAAAAAATTGTTTTTTCTCTCTTACTTAAAGTTTATTTGTTTTTTCCCGTCGAGAAAGGACGTGGGGCCGAATATCTAGAACTTTTTCTAATTAAAGTGTTATTTCGTTTTTATTTTTTATTCACTACATTGCTGAAATTAAAACCCGTTTTTCTCGCTAAATTTTTTTTCGTAAATAGAAATGCAGTAGGGTCTAAGAAATTATAGAGGACTGCTTAAAGATTCATAAAAGCTAATTCTTATATTTTATCTTTTTTTTACAGTTTAGAGTCGATAAGGCCATCAAAAAGTGCCACATGGTACACAAAAAGCCCAATTGGGCGAAATTTTTGGAATGGAAGGGCTGGGCCGGACACATCGACATCATAGAGAGCTAGTTATGGGCTCATTTATGGACGAATTTATAAAATTTTATTGCTCTTCATAAATTTGACTTAATAAGGTAATCACAAAGTGCCGCCACATGGCACCTAAAAAGTGTACTTTGGGTTTTCTTTTCGTTTTTGTTACATAAAAATTTACGAAAAGGGGCCCTGTCCTAATAATGTTTTCTCCAAATTATCGGGAGGTACAACCCCAAACAACAATACTGTTTATAGTTTATAAGTTTTTTTTATGGACTTAGGTCCAAATTCCCATATACTTTTCTTGTTTTTTTTCCGGCGAATTATGTAAAATGAAACAAATAAACAAAGCAACAGGGTCAAAGGAAGGGAGGATGTATACACAATTTGTATTTTAGTTTATCTAAACCGAATTCTTTCTTTTTTTTCAATTCAATTAACCGAAAAATGAGACCTTCAAATCAAAACATACTGAATCGCCTTGTATGTGAAGAAACTTGCGAATTATAACCTTCAATTTTTATGCTATTTAGTCCCGAGTAGAAAAAATGTTTAAAGATGTGGTATACATCTAGGAAGTAAGAAATTATCTGTCACAAGGAGAGGGGTTGAGGATTGTAGCTCCCTAAAATATAGCGTAGTTTCTAGACATGCCATTTCATTTTATTTTATAGTCTAGATCTTTGAAAAAATACAAGGCTTTAATTTATGAATTTCTACTCCGTGAAACTTTTACAAACAGGTTTCTTAAATATGGTGGCTCTTAGGTTAGAAAGAAATTACTGAAGATTATGATTATGATTTTTAAAAGAAAGAAGTACCGAACGATTTTAGGAAAACCTTAATCAAGCCACTTTATAAGAAGGTGATAAAACGTGAGTGTAATAATTATCGAGGCATTTGTCTGGTCTCTGTAGGTAGAGAGGCTGATCCGGAAAATCTTTTTCATATATATTACACTAAAAGCATTTTTCTCTTGTAAGTACTCGTTTATGTGTAGTCAAAGTTGACAACTCAGCAAAAGTTTTCTTACATATGTTACACTGAAAGAGTTTTTCATCAGTATGCACTCGTATATGTGTAATCAGGTGTGCCAACAGACCAATTTTTTTTGCATATGTTACATTGGAAGGGCTTTTCGTCTGTATGCACTCGTTTATGTATAGGAAAACTATCCAACTGAGTAAGAGATTTCTTACTCATGACCCATTGGAAGGGTTTTCATCTCTATGCACTCGTTTATGTATAGCAAAAACTATCCAACTGAGTAAGAGATTTCTTACTCATAACCCATTGGAAGGGCTTTTCATCTGTATGCACTCGTTTATGTATAGTAAAACTATCCAACTGAGTAAGAGGTTTCTTACTCATAACCCATTGGAAGGGTTTTTCATCTGTATGCACTCGCTTATGTATAGCAAAACTATCCAACTGAGTAAGAGATTTCTTACTCATAACCCATTGGAAGGGTTTTTCATCTGTATGCACTCGTTTATGTATAGCAAAACTATCCAACTGAGTAAGAGATTTCTTACTCATAACCCATTGGAAGGGCTTTTCATCTGTATGCACTCGTTTATGTATAGTAAAACTATCCAACTGAGTAAGAAATTTCTTACTCATAACCCATTGGAAGGGTTTTTCATCTGTATGCACTCGTTTATGTATAGTAAAACTATCCAACTGAGTAAGAGATTTCTTACTCATAACCCATTGGAAGGGCTTTTCATCTGTATTCACTCGTTTATGTATAGTAAAAATATCCAACTGAGTAAGAGATTTCTTACTCAACCCATTGGAAGGGCTTTTCATCTGTATGCACTCGTTTATGTATAGTAAAACTATCCAACTGAATAAGAGATTTCTTACTCATAACCCATTGGAAGGGCTTTTCATCTGTATGCACTCGTTTGTGTATAGTAAAACTATCCAAACTGAGTAAGAGATTTCTTACTCATAACCCATTGGAAGGGCTTTTCATCTGTATGCACTCGTTTATGTATAGTAAAACTATCCAACTAAGTAAGAGATTTCTTACTCATAATCCATTGGAAGGGTTTTTTCATCTGTATGCACTCGTTTATGTATAGTAAAATTATCCAACTGAGTAAAAGAATTCTTACACATATCACATTGGGAGGGTTATTCACCTGTATGCACTCGTTTATGTTTAGTCAAATGTCCCAACTCAGCAAACGTTTTCTTACAAACATCACACTGAAAGGGTTTTTCACCTGTATGTACTCGTTTATGTTTAGTCAAATAATCCAGCCGAGCAAATGTTTTCTTACATATATCACAGTGGAAGGGTTTTTCCATTGTATGCATTCGTTTATGTCTAGTCAAATGCCCCGACTCAACAAATTTTTTCTTACATATATCACACGGAAAGGGTTTTTCACCTGTATGCACTCGTTTATGTTTAGTCAAATCACTTGATTGAACAAAGCTTTTCTTACAAACATCACACTGGAAGGGTTTTTCCCCTGTATGCACTCGTTTATGACTGATCAAAGTTCCTGACTGAGCAAAAGTTTTCTTACATATATCACACGGGAAGGGTTTTTCACCTGTATGTACTCGTTTGTGTCTAGTCAAATCTCCCAACTTAACAAAGGTTTTCTCACATATATCGCACTGGAAGGGTTTTTCTCCTGTATGCACTCGTTTATGACTGATCAAATGTTCTGACTGAGCAAAAGTTTTCTTGCATATATCGCACTGAAAAGGTTTTTCACCTGTATGTACTCGTTTATGTATAGTCAAATTTGACGAAACAGCAAAAGTTTTCTTACACATATCACACTGGAAGGGTTTATGTCCTGTATGCACTCTTTTATGTCTATTCAAATTTTTAAACCGAGCAAAAGTCTTCTTACATATATCACACTGGATAGGAGTTTCACCACCAATGCTGCAGATAGTTGTAGTTGTTACTTCTAAAATTAGGGAATTAAATTAAATAAAAGTCAATACAACAGCTAAGAGTATTACATAACTATATTATATTGAGAAACATTGGATGATTGGGATTTATGGTTTACAAATCAGCTTCATTTCATAGAAATAATTGAAAATATTACTTAAAATTCAACCAGGAGAAATATTTAACAGATAAAAGACTTAAAATTTTTTTATAATCATAAGAAGTCTAACACAATATTATGGACTTTGATACGTTTGATAGTCAACTCCCATGTTCATTTCTTCCTTCCCTCGTAGAAGAAAGGATAGTCTCTCTTATCTTTTCCTTCCGTTATCTCTTAAGATTTCGTTTGACTTAAATTAGGTTTTAGTTTCTTTCTTTTCTTTATTTTTTTTCTCTATTTACTTATAGAACTGAAATCTTTACAATACAGAGGAACCTGATTTAGGGGAGGGGGAGGGGGCAAGCGCAACAAGGGGGAGGGCGATCTAAAAATACAAATAGTGAACGAAGAAAAACCTCCTGGAAAAAGAACTACATATTTGTTTAGTTTATATTTAACGTTTAAATAACTCAGTGCCAGTTAAAGAGGCAAACAAAAGTCTTCTATGAGCTAAAAGCTCAACGTAATTAGTGTCGTGGGGTCGGTCGAAAACAGGATCAGCCGCTTTTGTGGCATGTTTGAAACAGGTTTTTATGTGGCATGGCCGCATAGAAACAAAAATGAATTCTTGTCGAAAAGGGGCATGTTTAAGAGCTGACGTCACAAGACTTGTTTTGTTTCTTAAGCTAATACGAAGGTGATGACATGCCAATTCTAAACCAAAAACGACTCTATCGAAATGTGGCACGTATAGGCATCATGTCAAAAAACTGGTTTTTGTTCTATAAGCTAATATGAAACCAATGGCAAAAGTTCATTTGCATTGAATAATTAAGGGTTTGCTGGAATTCAGTGGTAGAGTAAGTACTTTGAAATAAAGATGGCAGTGAGAGATAAACCCTTTTTAAAAAATGGATGTCTTTTCAACTTAGGATTTATAAATACCTACTTCTAAGGTGTAGAATGTACAAAAATAAAAGTAGACATTTTATTTGTAAATATATTTGTTTCCTTTATGTATAAATTATATTTTTTGGAAGGAGATTGTATAAAACATTTAGTTAAAAATTTTTGATGGTTTTCGTTCAAATAAGAAATTTTGTTTATCACTGGTTTCATATCAAGTGGGACTCTTGTTAAAACGGATTTAAATGGCCATGTTCACTGGAAAAGGGTGATTCTAACCCTCTAAATAGCTCCCTCTGGAGCTATTGTTTTATCCTTATATCCTTTCACTCTATACCTTCAACTCTGTTTCTACTTAGCCTTTTGTGTCATTCCTATCTAGTATTCATTCATATAGAAAAAAAATTACAAGAGAAACGTTGAATCGATAAATACTTTATTTTAAATAAGAGATTATTTTATACATGGTTGTGTCTTCTTCCACTGTCAAATCCATAGACACTTTGAGTGTCTGTTTTGTCGTTGTCGGGTAAACTTCGAAAGGTTAAATTTTCGTTGTTTTTTTTCTTCTTCTTTTTGTTTAGCACTGAGGACAGCTTGAGGGAGGTCCTTGTAGAAATATTTGCTTGTTTCTTCGTCATCATGGTTTGCCACTGGCTGACAAAATCCTTGTTTTCTCACCTGTTTTGATTTTATTTTTCATTTTATTATTTTCTGATTAGAGAGCCTAAGTGTAGAAGTTTTAACTCCTATTTTCTATCTAAAATCTTGAATTTTGTACTTTTTCCTTGAAGAGATACGGTTTCATATGTTTCGTTCCCCATGCCCATTGTAGCAAACCAAACTAGAAGATTAGAAGAGGGCTTATTTGATCGTGAATCACAAATATTACTGACCCTTGAGAATAACCAAAGATTGGAGGGTAGCTAGCAATTGTTCCACGCCTCTTTTTACCCATATAATGACATATCAAAATTTGGCATTATTAATTTGATTTAAACAGTAGAAAGGTCCAATAATTTATCTTTGGGGAGGAAATGATCCCTTATAGTCCAAGAAGAAGGAACTACAAGTTACGCAGTTTGCCCACCGTTCACATATAGTATTTCTCATTGCAGAATAGGAAAAAAAATTATAATGGGAAGTGGTGTTTTTGGTGGGAAGGGGGTCCTTGAGTGGTATAAAGCCCTTCCGGGGGAATAATTTTTCATGGTAAGATTGAGGGAAATTTCTGAGCCAAATTTTACACAGAAGGCAGGAAAGGATTTCTTGTCAAAATTTGAAAAACAATCAGAAATTCCATTTATAAAACTAGTTTTAAGCTTAAGAGAAACAAGAGCCATTTTAAATATGAGTGGAGCGGCTCCTTTCTCAACCCTTGCTCTTTAAGCTAGTCAGTTTTTTTGTTATCGTTCTATGACTCGTTCCTTTAGGAATGAGTCATAGAACACAAGGGCTGTTGAATTTGAAGTATTTTAAATAACTTGCTTTTCAAACAGTTCGTGGTAACGAACTGTAAGTAAGGAGCGACCCGGCTCACTGTTAACCGAAACTCTAAAAAACGGAATTTGGTACCAATAGATACATCAAAAGAATCCAATTTTAATTCTGATTTCAATATATAACGTTTCATCAAGTTTAATATTACTCATCAAAAGTTACACGCCTGAGAAAATTTGGCTGGTTTTCGAAAAAAAAAAAGGGGGAAAGACCCCCTAAAAGTAATTGAACCTTAATGAAATTCACACCATCATATTTAGCGTATCAGAAAACCCTACTGTAGAGGTTTCAAGCTCCTATCAACAAAAATGTGGAATTTTGCATTTTTTTGCCAGAAGAAAGATCACGGGTGCGTGTTTATTTGTTTTTTTCCCCAGGGGTAATCGTATTGACCCAGTGGTCCTAGAATATCGTAAGAGGGCTCATTGGAATGGAAATTAAAAGTTTCTAGTCCCCTTTTTAAGTGACAAAAAAAATGGGAGGGCAGCTAGGCCCCCTCCCACGCTCATTTTTTTCTCAAAGTCACCCAATTAAAATTTTGAGATAGCCATTTTGTCCAGCATAGTCGAAAATCTAATAAATATGTCTTTTACGATGACTTAATCCCCCACAGTTCCAGGGGAAGGGCTGCAAGTTATGAACTTTGCCCATTGCTTACATATTGTATTGGTTATTGGGAAGTATACAGACATTTTCAGAAGAATTTTTTTCTGGTGGGGGGGGGGGCTGGAGGAGGGGCTATCTATTCTAATTAAACGGCCTTTGTGATTCAGGGGTTTGTGAATTAAAACATTTTTAACTTTTAACGTAAAGAGCGTGGTATTGACTAAGGGAGAACCCCATCATATACGTAATAAAAAAAAAAACAATAAAAAAAAAAACAAGCGATACGGCTCAATAGTAATCGAAACTTTTAAAAACGGAACTTTGATTTCAATAAATGTATCAAAAGAATGGGCTTATAATGCTGATTCTAAATATATGAATTTTATTAAGTTTAGTATTACTCATCAAAGGCTACGAGCCTGAGAAAATTTACCTGATTTTTTAAAGAGGGGGGAAACATCCCCTAAAAGTGAAAAAAATTTAATGAAAATCACACCGTCAGATTCAGCGTATCAGAAAACCCTATAACATAGGTTTCAAGCTCATATCTGCAAAAATCTGCAACTGTGTATTTTTTGCCAGAAGAAAAATATACGAATATAGAAGTTCGTTACGTAAATTAATTTGTAAATTACGTCAGAACCAAATTTAGATAGCCATTTAGCAAAAGAAAAGTAAATTTTTTATGCAAATTTTGCTTACTTATTCAATGCCGGCGAGCCAAAATAAAAGCTGCATTAACTAAAAAACGATCAGAAATTAAATAAAAAAAACAAGTTTTTTAAACTGAAAGTAAGGAGCGACATTAAAACTTAAAACGAACAGAAATTATTCCGTATATGAAAGGGGCTGTGCCCTCCTCAACGCCTCGCTCTTTACGCTAAAGTTTTTATTGTTTAAAAAAAAGAGTTGTGAGAAAGTCAAACTTTAGCGTGAAGAGCGAGGCGTTGAGGAGGGCACAGCCCCTTTCATATACGGAATAATTTCTGTTCGTTTTAAGTTTTAATGTCGCTCCTTACTTTCAGTTTAAAAAACTTGTTTTTTTTTTTATTTAATTAGAGTAAAGAGCGAGGATTGAGAATGCGACTGTAACGGAAAAAACTTCTGATCATTTTAAGTTTAAACCTTGCTCTTTACTTTCAGTTGAAAAAAAGTTGTCTTTTCATTTGTTGAAAAGACATTTGTTTCATTTGTTGACGAACAGAAATTATTCCGTATATGAAAGGGCTGTGCCCTCCTCAACGCCTCGCTCTTTACGCTAAAGTTTTTATTGTTTAAAAAAAAGAGTTGTGAGAACGTCAAACCTTAGCGTAAAGAGCGAGGCGTTGAGGAGGGCACAGCCCCTTTCATATACGGAATAATTTCTGTTCGTTTTAAGATTTAATGTCGCTCCTTATTTTCAGTTTAAAAAACTTTTTTTTTATTTAAAGGCTGCGAAAGCGGAGGGTTTGGGGGGCGGCAGCCCCCCAACTGTGCCTCCTAATCCCTGTACGTTTTAAGGTTCAACCTTGTAACTCAGCCTCTTTAACTCTTTAGAAAACGTAGTTTTTTTTCAAATAATTAAATTATATAAAAGGGGAAAACTGAGTTTTTTTAAGTGGAAGTAATAAGCTTCTTTAAAACCAAAATATTTGTCGTCGTAAGTTTGAATAAAGTAAAAAAAAAACTAAATATAATATAAGGTAAAAGTCTGAATAGAATATAACGAAGTGGATTTTTGAATGAAATAAACAACGGTTATCAAAACATAAATGAACCGGAATTGTCCTGCAAATGAAAAGGGTCATAGTTACAAACCTCTAAGTTTTTTATGCTAGTTTGTTTTTTCCATTAAGACTTTTTGTTATTCGTATCGATTTTAAACAATAAAATTCGTGGTTTGTTTGGAGGAGAATCAATTATCAGAACATTTGTAATCGTAATTATTCTCAAATTCTCAACGTTACAACTATAATCTTCTCAACACATTTTTTGGCATTTAATATCTTAGATGGTTTTCAATTGTTGAAGTTCTTGCACTAGCTTAGTTAAAGAAGTTTTGCTCTGTTATTCTGAGAGTTAATAAAATGGAAACATCATTTATAAAAATAAAAACGAGTCATTTATAAATTTTAATTTTGAAGCTAAAACCTCACTTATCCTTTGCCACAGCTGTTTTAAAGCTATCTTTAGCAATTGGGTATTTTATAATATAAAAACAGTAGGTTCGAATCATTATACTGTTTTAGCTGATTTATAGCTAATTGTTGCTGTTATCAACTGGTTTCTAAAGTTAATTTCATCCAAAGAGCATGTCCTTGCTTGTTCATTTTCTTCATAAATAATTTATTTATTTAATACACAAAAATATAGAAAAATTGTGCGGAGAATATTTGTAAGTCGGAAAATATCGATTGGAGTAGTAATATTACGATAAAATTTGTGTCTGCTTTGCCTAATAAGTCACAACTATGTATTTTTAATTTAAAGGAATAATATTAAGAGAGAAATTAAGTACGTGACAAAAAAAAAATATTCTGTTTTTTTTTTTTTTGGAACACCTATTTTCGAACATTTAATTTGGCATCCAACGTCATCAAGGAGGCACAGTTGTGCCTCTATAAAGAGGCGACCCACCACAATGTTAAGCGATTTCAGGTCCTAGAGGTCGCAGAGAGAGACGGCGGTAATCGCATTTTGTAGCCCAAGCTCAAACTAAGAAACTTGCAAAATTTCATCCTCCTCCGACTTTATCTTCATGGGGTAAACTGGGCCGGAAGTTTGGACCCTCCCACCACAGCCCCCCTTTAACGTTGTCCGATTGGGCTGAAATTTAGAAGTTAAGCTTTCCTAGGGCCCGGGAGCTTATCCTCGAAATTTCAGCTCAATCCGATCACTCCTTCCCTGTTTTCAAAAAACCAAATATAGCCACTTAAAATTCATTTCTTTTTTTTTTTTTCTTAGCCACGCCTACAGGCCACAGTTGGCAACGGATCCGGTTGAATGAGGACTCATTCGAAGCAGAATTAGACCTGTTAGGGCCTTTGATATTTTCAGACCGAAAAAATTATCCCCCGAATTTACATTTACGAAAAACCTTGTTTTCCTATATTAGCCCATGTTAATTTTTCCGACCACAACCCCCCTTTAACGTTGTCTGATCGGGCTGAAATTTGGAGGATAATCTTTCCTAGGGCCTGGAAGCTTATCTTCGAAATTTCAGCTCAATCTGATCACTCCTTCCCTGTTTTCCAAAAACCAAATATCAAGTTTTTGGGAATTTGCTTGCGTCGAAAATAGCTTCCATATACTAAATTATTTGAAAAAACTACGTTTTCTAAAGAGTTAAAGAGGCTGAGTTACAAGGTCGAACCTTAAAACGTACAGGGATTAGGAGGCACAGTTGGGGGGCTGCCGCCCCCCAAACCCCCCGCTTTCGCAGCCTTTAAATAAAAAAAAGTTTTTTAAACTGAAAGTAAGGAGCGACATTAAATCTTAAAACGAACAGAAATTATTCCGTATATGAAAGAGGCTGTGCCCTCCTCAACGCCTCGCTCTTTACGCTAAAGTTTTTATTGTTTAAAAAAAGAGTTGTGAGAAAGTCAAACTTTAGCGTAAAGAGCGAGGCGTTGAGAAGGGCACAGCCTCTTTCATATACGGAATAATTTCTGTTCGTTTTAAGATTTAATGTCGGTCCTTACTTTCAGTTTAAAAAACTTTTTTTTATTTAAAGGCTGCGAAAGCGGGGGGTTTGGGGGGCGGCAGCCCCCCCAACTGTGCCTCCTAATCCCTGTACGTTTTAAGGTTCGACCTTGTAACTCAGCCTCTTTAACTCTTTAGAAAACGTAGTTTTTTTCAAATAATTTCTGCACGTTTTTGTACAGTTTATTACTTATTATTGCTCCTTGTAACTCAGCCTCTTTAAACTCTTTAGAAAACGTAATTTTTTTCAAATAATTTAAAAAAGAAACTGGGTTTCTTTTTAAAGTTTGAATTCAGTATTAAAAAAATTGCTCTGATGGTGAATCGAACCCGGGTTTTCCGCCTGAAAGTCTGGAGTGTAACCGCTAGACTATACAGACAGAACAGTAATTGTTTTTTAGTATATGGAAGCTATTTTCGACGCAAGCAAATTCCCAAAAAACTTGATATTTGGTTTTTGAAAAACAGGGAAGGAGTGATCAGATTGAGCTGAAATTTCGAGGATAAGCTTCCAGGCCCTAGGAAAGATTATCCTCCAAATTTCAGCCCGATCAGACAACGTTAAAGGGGGGTTGTGGTCGGAAAAATTAACATGGGCTAATATAGGAAAACAAGGTTTTTCGTAAATGTAAATTCGGGGGATAATTTTTTCGGTCTGAAAATATCAAAAGGCCCTAACAGGTCGAATTCTGCTTTGAATGAGTCCTCATTCAACCGGATCCGTTGCCAACTGTGGCCTGTAGGCGTGGGAAAGAAAAAAAAAGAAATGAATTTTAAGTGGCTATTTTTTGGTTTTTTGAAAACAGGGAAGGAGTGATCGGATTGAGCTGAAATTTCGAGGATAAGCTCCCGGGCCCTAGGAAAGCTTAACTTCTAATTTCAGCCCAATCGGACAACGTTAAAGGGGGGCTGTGGTGGGAGGGTCCAAACTTCCGGCCCAGTTTACCCCATGAAGATAAAGTCGGAGGAGGATGAAATTTTGCAAGTTTCTTAGTTTGAGCTTGGGCTACAAAATGCGATTACCGCCGTCTCTCTGCGACCTCTAGGACCTGAAATCGCTTAACATTGTGGTGGGTCGCCTCTTTATAGAGGCACAACTGTGCCTCCTTGAAAACAATTACTGTTGTGTCTGTATAGTCTAGCGGTTACACTCCAGACTTTCAGGCGGAAAACCCGGGTTCGATTCACCATCAGAGCAATTTTTTTAATACTGAATTCAAACTTTAAAAAGAAACCCAGTTTCTTTTTTAAATTATTTGAAAAAAATTACGTTTTCTAAAGAGTTAAAGAGGCTGAGTTACAAGGAGCAATAATAAGTAATAAACTGTACAAAAAAAACGTGCAGAAATTATTTGAAAAAAACTACGTTTTCTAAAGAGTTAAAGAGGCTGAGTTACAAGGTCGAACCTTAAAACGTACAGGGATTAGGAGGCACAGTTGGGGGCTGCCGCCCCCCAAACCCCCGCTTTCGCAGCCTTTAAATAAAAAAAAGTTTTTTAAACTGAAAGTAAGGAGCGACATTAAATCTTAAACGAACAGAAATTATTCCGTATATGAAAGAGGCTGTGCCCTCCTCAACGCCTCGCTCTTTACGCTAAAGTTTGACTTTCTCACAACTCTTTTTTTAAACAATAAAAACTTTAGCGTAAAGAGCGAGGCGTTGAGGAGGACACAACCTCTTTCATATACGGAATAATTTCTGTTCGTTTTAAGATTTAATGTCGCTCCTTACTTTCAGTTTAAAAACCTTTTTTTATATTTAAAGGCTGCGAAAGCGGGGGGTTTGGGGGGCGGCAGCCCCCCAACTGTGCCTCCTAATCCCTGTACGTTTTTTTTAAGGTTCGACCTTGTAACTCAGCCTCTTTAACTCTTTAGAAACGTAGTTTTTTTCAAATAATTACCTTATAAAAAGGCTATTTCTAGTGAATGCAACAAATTTTTTGTCAGATGTAAATTTTATTAAATACTGGGGATATACAAAAATATATTTTCTTTTAATTCCCACAATGTGACAAGAATTAAAACGCAAAAAATATGGACTAAATTGCTTTGTTTCAACCTATGATTCCTAATCTGAATGTGTTCCAAAAAGTATTTATATTTGAAAAATAACCCTTATAGATGGCATCTTTTACAAAGCATGAAACCAACCTATTCCATTGAACGAATTTACTTTTATTAAGATGAAAAATATATTTATTTTGAACCTATAATTACCTAATTTGATTGTCCGTTTTGAAAGTTCATCTTTAACCTAATAAGTCAAAACTAAAATAGAGATTTACACAAAATAAAAAGGCCAAAAAAAAAAAAAAAAAAACGCCACAGCTTCTTTAAAGTCCTTTGCTAAGCAAAGGACATTATTAAAAAAAATGTGCAACTTATAAAATTTCACTACAATCCTTCAAAACCTTCATCCATTATTATGCATTATTTCGTTCTTCATTCATTCTTTCCAGTAATCTTCTAGGATCTTTCTGAATCCCTATGTCCTGAAAATATTGTTATTAATTAATTAATCGCTTCAATAGTATAAGAAACTAAATATAGCATAAGGTAAAAGTCTTAATGCAATATAACGGAGTGGATTTTTGAATGAAATAAACAACGGTCATCAAAACATAAATGTGCGGTGCCTCCTCCTCAATACCCTGCTCTTTACGGTAAAGTTAAACCTTTTTTCCTAAGTCTTAAAAAGGGCCTCCTGAATCAAATTTCCCAGTTAATAGTGTTTGACATGTGAAAGTTTGCTAAGCATTAGAGATTTTCAGGGCAAGTTTATTCAAATTTTTAATTAAGAACTACTTTTTAACCAACCCTTTAGATTAATAAAATACCGTTTGCAAGAATTCTTATTGAAACAACCTGTTTTGGTATTTTATTGGAACAACACAAACAGTGGAAAATATCCCCCGCCAAACTTTTCATAAATTAGTGCTACCGGTCACTGATTTCCACTGCGAAGGACACATTAAGACCTGTATATGGGATAATCTGCAGTACCTGCAAATATTTATCTAGATCTGTGAACGTTTGACACATCCAAAATTAGACTTCAAAATAGCACTTAAAAATAAGAGATTCGCGTCTCATATGCCATCTTCTATTCAAAGTACAAACTCCATAACTCGTAATTAGCAGACCCATATATACGATGGATATGTCTTTGTATCCTTGGCAAAAGCCAAAACAAGAGACATTCAAATTTTGTGACAGAAACCAGTTTTTTACGTAATGCCTAAACGTGCCGCATTTCCATAGAGTCATTTTTGGTTTAGAATTGGCATGTCATCACCTTCGTATTAGCTTAAGAAACAAAACAAGTCTTGTGACGTCAGCTCTTAAACATGCCCCTTTTCGACAAGAATTCATTTTTGTTTCTATGCGGTCAAGCCACACAAAAACCTGTTTCAAACATGCCACAAAGCGGCTGATCCTGTTTTCGACCGACCCAGTGTCGTGGCTTGTGTTAATTAACATAGCCTATAACGGAATTAAGGATCAGTCATTTTTGGGCATTATCTTTAATAAGGTAAAAATCACTAACATAGCTCATATAAAAGAACCTTTTATATTTATACTTAACTAAGTTTTTATCTGGTTGCCGGTGTTTACCCCCCCCCCACCCCCTGGAAAATACCCCCGTGGATAAGGCTTTCCAAATTTGAAAATTTTATTTGAGTTTTTGGTTTTTATTTTCTGTAGGGGGAAGGAATTTCGGTGCTTGTGTATTATACGCCACTCACTCAAGTTTAAGATGAGTAAAAATTGAGAATGAACTGGTTTCTTCGTTAGTTTCTTCATTACTGTAAGAATTGTTTTCTGACTTCAAACTTTCCAAATACATTACCCCCCCCCCTTATGCACAAATATGTAACCCAAATTTATATATGTAATTATATATTTCCCATCTATTCTGTCACTTGTCTTTGTCATATCTCGCACTAAGCTGAAAGAAATTAACGAAGAAACCAATTTGTTCTCGAGTTTTACACAGCGTAAACTTGAGTGAGTGGTGTATAATGCATAAGTACAAAAATTCCTTCCCCCTAAAGAAAATAAAAAACCAATACTCAAATAAAATTCTCAAATTTGGAAAGATTTATCCACGGGGGTATTTTCTGGGAGGGGAGTGGGGTAAACACCGGCCACCAGATAAAACTTAGTTAAGTATAAATATAGTTAAGTATATATACTCTCTACTACGCCGAGCAGCGCCCGGCAGGAGACATAAGTCATATATACTAGTTAAGTATTTATATATTAGTTAAGTATATATATATATATATTAGTTTAGTATTAAGTATTAATAAACTTAGTTAAGGTATTTTCCGGGGGATATAATCGCAGGGGGAGGGGTGGGGGCGTTAAACGCCTAGAACCATTTTATCGATCCCTGCAACCAAGATTTAATTAAAATTTGGGTATAAAACTATAGACTCTTCTAATAATCTTGTACATGAATTAAGAGATGGTGTGATCTGTTCTACATCAATAGCTCCCCGTATGCTGCTTAAGATACAGATATCTTATGACTGCTGATGCACCTTTCATGGCAAGGCTCCACCTGACTCTTAAACGAGTAAATCCCATCTGACTCGTAAACCACTATGCCTTCTCAAGACCAGAACATAATTTGCACTTTACTGAAAACGAATACACTTTAAATGTTTTTACTTTTTTAACTTTTATGAATAAAAAATTATCAAAACTTTGAGGAATAATATAATTCAGTAAATATATATCAAACAGATAATCCACGGTAATTTGTTTTTTTTTCTGTCCAATATTAGGAGCCTGTTATCCCTGTTTAGAACAATTTATTTTCATAAAATATTTGTTTGAGTACTGGGGGATCTTACCTTATAGCCTATAGTCTTACCTTATATGGAGAGGTTTTGGGGTACAAAAAAACGTTAAAAGAGTGGTTCCAAACTTACTATTTCATTATAAATGCATTTTTTCAAAGTTTATATAATCCACATGTGCACTGATCACTCACACTTAAGTTGGATAAAAAAAAAAATTCACAACAGTTTCTCTTCTGTCGGCTGCGATATTTTTTTTTACATTTTGGTGAAATGACAGTTTTAATTGGCATAATAAAATAAGAAGGTAACATGGCTGAATTTTTTTGAAATCCTTAGATTTATAATGAACTAGCAAGTTTGAAACCAATGTTTTAACCCATTTTTTATATCCAAAAACTATAGAAAGAAATTATTATTTTCAAGGGCCCTGAAAAGGCTTAAAATTAAATTTGCAAGAAAAGTGACGATCATATTCCGAAAGAGCATAAAAAAATGACATGAAGTGGTATATTTATTTTATTCGTAGGTCTATTATATGAGCTGCTCCACATTTACCGGTTGTTTCAACTTATTTTAAATATATAAAATCAGAATTTAGACATGTTAAGAGGCTCAATACAATTTCCTTGGGACTTGTGTGGGCTATAAATTTATAAATATGAGTTTTGAGCAAGTTTTTTTTGCATAATTGGTTTGATACCATTTAGAGGGGGGAGGGAGAGGCATATACTTTAAAAGACCTCCCTGGAGCACTGTTTAGGGCTCTGGAATTATTTATGAAAGTTTTATTCACCTAACTCGACTAATTTCTAAGATAGACAAATGCCCAACATCTAGAACGTCACCTAATCTACTGGTATATTTTCTTTTTCCAACATTATTTCCACCCTATACTAGAGCCTACCATCATCAATTTAACCCTGTCTCCTTCTGATGTGGCAGATTGCCTCCCTTATAAAATCCTTAGCTACGAAAGCTGGTTTTAGTTGGAAAACTCCGAAAAAGTATGTAGAATTCAGATAATTCACATAGAAACTGCTGTTTAACTAGCTATGAAAAATTGGGAGGTTTTTGACCCATTTACCTCACTATTCCCATTTTCCCAATGATAATTTTTTCCCGGATTTTTTGCAACAAGATATTGAGATCACCTTAATAAGAATAATTTAAGAAAAAAAAAAAACAGTATTTTTTTTTTTAAAACTCATTAAAATTTTGGAAAAACAGTGATATTTTTCCTAGTTAAGCAACAACTATTTGCCGAGTTTTAGGTCAATTTGCCCCTTCAAATGGGATTCCTCCATGAAAATTTCCTCCCACAAAAAGTCCATCTCCCTAAAATTCCCTCCGGATACTTCCATCCTCAATGAGAATCCCCCCGTAAAATTCCTTGCAGATGTAACTAAAAACAAATAAAACCCCCACCAAAAAAAAGTAATTGTCGCAACTTATCCACGTAGGAAAAAAAAAACTAATAGTTATTTCGATGAGAAGACTAAGTAGGTTGAATTTTGTATCAATGGGATGGAAATGGAATGAATTTTGAATGAGGCAAGAATAAGTACTAAAAACGATCTAGTTAGATAGCTCCAGTTACTTGTTACATTTTTAGTCAGAAAGGTGGATACTGCGGAGAAGTGAAAAGTTTAAAAACCAATTTGCTTCTACGATTTATTTATTGCCCTTTTTTTATTGTTCCCTTTCGAATCTCGCTATTTTCATATAATTTCTCAAATTCTATAATTCACCTATTTCTACAGTGGGCAAATATTATATATTTTTTTCTAAATCGCATTTTAAATAATTCGTTTCTAGAGCTTGCATCCCCTCCATGAAAAAAAGAAATTCTGCGTAAATGTCGTACGCACTGGACAAGAGAAATAAAAATTACATTTGAGCATATGGCACTAAAAGTCAAAGGGGTTGGCTGAAAGCTCGTACTATAATGAAAATGGTTTTTCTAATTGTTCTTTAATTTTCTATTCTGTTGTAGGTTTAAATTCAAATTTGAAAATAAAAGGAATTATGGTTTTTCTTTTATAAATATTGCCGTGCATGTGGAACCCTGTCAGGATCTTCTTATAGCATGGTTTGATATTTAAGCGTTTGATTTTGCTGTACTAATGCTGTGATAATGTATTCTATTAAACACAATGGAAAACCTAACCTGAAACACAATGGCTGTTTGATTAGAATAAGATGGTTTCTAAAAGTACTATATAACCTTAGCACACAGAGCTAGATATTTAGGAGGGTATCCCCCGACGAACACAGCTAAGTGAAGGGAATGGAAGCCCCCCCCCCCTCCAAAAGAAATCCAAAACGTACCGAAAACTTAGAGCTTTAGGCGTCTTAATTTAACTTATTTGTCCTTGTGTGTTGGCACACTGGACAATTTTTTTGGCAGAATCTTTACATCCCCCCTCCTAACTCAGAACCCTAGTTTCGCTCCGTAATCCCTCACACATACTGAATCATTTTTGAAGCTATAGTGGTGGTAGTTTGTCAAGTATGATTCTGAAGAGTGGGCACTCCAAAAACTGAGGAGATCTGCAAGATGTTTTCAAGAGAAATTACCTAGGAATTGTTTTGGGTACCAATATTACTGACGGTATCTCAAAGCGTAAGCTGTGCAACAGTTTGGTTCTATTTCAACTTCTAGGGTTATAATAAGAGAAAGGTTGAAATAACTCAGACACATTTCGCGGAGATGAAGAAAAACAGATTTTCAAAGATCGTGCTTGACAGGGAGTTATTAGTAGTAGTGGTAGTAGTACAAGTGAGCAGCAAAGTTATGAATTCACATCATAATTTGTTTTCATCTAATTTTTACAGAGATTCGCGAGAGGGACAAACGAATACATTATAGAAGTTTTATAATGTTAAATTTATGTTTTTTTTTAAATCAGTTTACTTAAGATGACAGTTTTTTTTGATTAGTTAAATAATGTTTTCCTAAAAATGTAATCTTCACTTTTAAACAGATCCCATTTATCCACTGAATGTTAAAGAGGAAAGTAACCCATTGTTTGCACTATAGACATTCGCTTTGGTTTTATTCTTATGTAGTAACATCAGTGCTTGAAGTTGTTTATTATAATACAAGTTTTACTTACTTGTTTATTTATTTAGTTTCTTGTGGGTTTAGTTGTCATTTTTTGTGTGTTATTTGTAAAAAAAAATTGTTTTTTCTCTCTTACTTAAAGTTTATTTTTTTTTTTTTCCCGTCGAGAAAGGACGTGGGGCCGAAATATCTAGAACTTTTTCTAATTAAAGTGTTATTTCGTTCGTTTTTATTTTTTATTCACTACATTGCTGAAATTAAAACCCGTTTTTCTCGCTAAATTTTTTTCGTAAATAGAAATGCAGTAGGGTCTAAGAAATTATAGAGGACTGCTTAAAGATTCATAAAAGCTAATTCTTATATTTTATCTTTTTTTTTTACAGTTTAGAGTCGATAAGGCCATCAAAAAGTGCCACATGGTACACAAAAAGCCCAATTTGGGCGAAATTTTTGGAATGGAAGGGCTGGGCCGGACACATCGACATCATAGAGAGCTAGTTATGGGCTCATTTATGGACAAATTTATAAATTTTATTGCTCTTCATAAATTTGACTTAATAAGGTAATCACAAAGTGCCGCCACATGGCACCTAAAAAGTGTACTTTGGGTTTTCTTTTCGTTTTTGTTACATAAAAATTTACGAAAAGGGGCCCTGTCCTAATAATGTTTTTCTCCAAATTATCGGGAGGTACAACCCCAAACAACAATACTGTTTATAGTTTATAAGTTTTTTTTTATGGACTTAGGTCCAAATTCCCATATACTTTTTTTTGTTTTTTTTTTTCCGGCGAATTATGTAAAATGAAACAAATAAACAAAGCAACAGGGTCAAAGAAGGGAGGATGTATACACAATTTGTATTTTAGTTTATCTAAACCGAATTCTTTCTTTTTCAATTCAATTAACCGAAAAATGAGACCTTCAAATCAAAACATACTGAATCGCCTTGTATGTGAAGAAACTTGCGAATTATAACCCTTCAATTTTTATGCTATTTAGTCCCGAGTAGAAAAAATGTTTAAAGATGTGGTATACATCTAGGAAGTAAGAAATTATCTGTCACAAGGAGAGGGGTTGAGGATTGTAGCTCCCTAAAATATAGCGTAGTTTCTAGACATGCCATTTCATTTTATTTTATAGTCTAGATCTTTGAAAAAATACAAGGCTTTAATTTATGAATTTCTACTCCGTGAAACTTTTACAAACAGGTTTCTTAAATATGGTGGCTTAGGTTAGAAAGAAATTACTGAAGATTATGATTATGATTTTTTAAAAGAAAGAAGTACCGAACGATTTTAGGAAAACCTTAATCAAGCCACTTTATAAGAAGGTGATAAAAACGTGAGTGTAATAATTATCGAGGCATTTGTCTGGTCTCTGTAGGTAGAGAGGCTGATCCGAAAATCTTTTTTCATATATATTACACTAAAAGCATTTTTCTCTTGTAAGTACTCGTTTATGTGTAGTCAAAGTTGACAACTCAGCAAAAGTTTTCTTACATATGTTACACTGAAAGAGTTTTTCATCAGTATGCACTCGTATATGTGTAATCAGGTGTGCCAACAGACCATTTTTTTTTGCATATGTTACATTGGAAGGGCTTTTCGTCTGTATGCACTCGTTTTATGTATAGGAAAACTATCCAACTGAGTAGAGATTTCTTACTCATGACCCATTGGAAGGGTTTTTCATCTGTATGCACTCGTTTATGTATAGCAAAACTATCCAACTGAGTAAGAGATTTCTTACTCATAACCCATTGGAAGGGCTTTTCATCTGTGTGCACTCGTTTATGTATAGGTAAAACTATCCAACTGAGTAAGAGATTTCTTACTCATAACCCATTGGAAGGGTTTTTCATCTGTATGCACTCGCTTATGTATAGCAAAACTATCCAACTGAGTAAAGAGATTTCTTACTCATAACCCATTGGAAGGGTTTTTCATCTGTATGCACTCGTTTATGTATAGCAAAACTATCCAACTGAGTAAGAGATTTCTTACTCATAACCCATTGGAAGGGCTTTTCATCTGTATGCACTCGTTTATGTATAGTAAAACTATCCAACTGAGTAAGAAATTTCTTACTCATAACCCATTGGAAGGGTTTTTCATCTGTATGCACTCGTTTATGTATAGTAAAACTATCCAACTGAGTAAGAGATTTCTTACTCATAACCCATTGGAAGGGCTTTTCATCTGTATTCACTCGTTTATGTATAGTAAAAATATCCAACTGAGTAAGAGATTTCTTACTCAACCCATTGGAAGGGCTTTTCATCTGTATGCACTCGTTTATGTATAGTAAAACTATCCAACTGAATAAGAGATTTCTTACTCATAACCCATTGGAAGGGCTTTTCATCTGTATGCACTCGTTTGTGTATAGTAAAACTATCCAACTGAGTAAGAGATTTCTTACTCATAACCCATTGGAAGGGCTTTTCATCTGTATGCACTCGTTTATGTATAGTAAAACTATCCAACTAAGTAAGAGATTTCTTACTCATAATCCATTGGAAGGGTTTTTCATCTGTATGCACTCGTTTATGTATAGTAAAATTATCCCACTGAGTAAAAGAATTCTTACACATATCACATTGGGAGGGTTATTCACCTGTATGCACTCGTTTATGTTTAGTCAAATGTCCCAACTCAGCAAACGTTTTCTTACAAACATCACACTGAAAGGGTTTTTCACCTGTATGTACTCGTTTATGTTTAGTCAAATAATCCAGCCGAGCAAATGTTTTCTTACATATATCACAGTGGAAGGGTTTTTCCATTGTATGCATTCGTTTATGTCTAGTCAAATGCCCCGACTCAACAAAATTTTTCTTACATATATCACACGGAAAGGGTTTTTCACCTGTATGCACTCGTTTATGTTTAGTCAAATCACTTGATTGAACAAAGCTTTTCTTACAAACATCACACTGGAAGGTTTTTTCCCCTGTATGCACTCGTTTATGACTGATCAAAGTTCCTGACTGAGCAAAAGTTTTCTTACATATATCACACGGGAAGGGTTTTTCACCTGTATGTACTCGTTTGTGTCTAGTCAAATCTCCCAACTTAACAAGGTTTTCTCACATATATCGCACTGGAAGGGTTTTTTCTCCTGTATGCACTCGTTTATGACTGATCAAATGTTCTGACTGAGCAAAAGTTTTCTTGCATATATCGCACTGAAAAGGTTTTTCACCTGTATGTACTCGTTTATGTATAGTCAAATTTGACGAAACAGCAAAAGTTTTCTTACACATATCACACTGGAAGGGTTTATGTCCTGTATGCACTCTTTTATGTCTATTCAAATTTTTAAACCGAGCAAAAGTCTTCTTACATATATCACACTGGATAGGAGTTTCACCCACAATGCTGCAGATAGTTGTAGTTGTTACTTCTAAAATTAGGGAATTAAATTAAATAAAAGTCAATACAACAGCTAAGAGTATTACATAACTATATTATATTGAGAAACATTGGATGATTGGGATTTATGGTTTACAAATCAGCTTCATTTCATAGAAATAATTGAAAATATTACTTAAAATTCAACCAGGAGAAATATTTAACAGATAAAAGACTTAAAATTTTTTTATAATCATAAGAAGTCTAACACAATATTATGGACTTTGATACGTTTGATAGTCAACTCCCATGTTCATTTCTTCCTTCCCTCGTAGAAGAAAGGATAGTCTCTTTATCTTTTCCTTCCGTTATCTCTTAAGATTTCGTTTGACTTAAATTAGGTTTTAGTTTCTTTCTTTTCTTTATTTTTTTCTCTATTTACTTATAGAACTGAAAATCTTTACAATACAGAGGAACCTGATTTAGGGAGGGGGAGGGGGCAAGCGCAACAAGGGGGGAGGGCGATCTAAAAATACAAATAGTGAACGAAGAAAACCTCCTGGAAAAAGAACTACATATTTTTGTTTAGTTTATATTTAACGTTTAAATAACTCAGTGCCAGTTAAAGAGGCAAACAAAAGTCTTCTATGAGCTAAAAGCTCAACGTAATTAGTGTCGTGGGGTCGGTCGAAAACAGGATCAGCCGCTTTGTGGCATGTTTTTGAAAACAGGTTTTTGTGTGGCATGGCCGCATAGAAACAAAAATGAATTCTTGTCGAAAAGGGGCATGTTTAAGAGCTGACGTCACAAGACTTGTTTTGTTTCTTAAGCTAATACGAAGGTGATGACATGCCAATTCTAAACCAAAAACGACTCTATCGAAATGTGGCACGTATAGGCATCATGTCAAAAAACTGTTTTTTGTTCTATAAGCTAATATGAAACCAATGGCAAAAGTTCATTTGCATTGAATAATTAAGGGTTTGCTGGAATTCAGTGGTAGAGTAAGTACTTTGAAATAAAGATGGCAGTGAGAGATAAACCCCTTTTTAAAAAATGGATGTCTTTTCAACTTAGGATTTATAAATACCTACTTCTAAGGTGTAGAATGTACAAAAATAAAAGTAGACATTTTATTTGTAAATATTTGTTTCCTTTATGTATAAATTATATTTTTTGGAAGGAGATTGTATAAAACATTTAGTTAAAAATTTTTGATGGTTTTCGTTCAAATAAGAAATTTTGTTTATCACTGGTTTCATATCAAGTGGGGACTCTTGTTAAAACGGATTTAAATGGCCATGTTCACTGGAAAAGGGTGATTCTAACCCTCTAAATAGCTCCCTCTGGAGCTATTGTTTTATCCTTATATCCTTTCACTCTATACCTTCAACTCTGTTTTCTACTTAGCCTTTTGTGTCATTCCTATCTAGTATTCATTCATATAGAAAAAAAATTACAAGAAACGTTGAATCGATAAATACTTTATTTTAAATAAGAGATTATTTTATACATGGTTGTGTCTTCTTCCCACTGTCAAATCCATAGACACTTTGAGTGTCTGTTTTGTCGTTGTCGGGTAAACTTCGAAAGGTTAAATTTTCGTTGTTTTTTTTTTCTTCTTTCTTTTTTGTTTAGCACTGAGGACAGCTTGAGGGAGGTCCTTGTAGAAATATTTGCTTGTTTTTTTTTTTTTTTTCGTCATCATGGTTTGCCACTGGCTGACAAAATCCTTGTTTTCTCACCTGTTTTGATTTTATTTTTCATTTTATTATTTTCTGATTAGAGAGCCTAGTGTAGAAGTTTTAACTCCTATTTTCTATCTAAAATCTTGAATTTTGTACTTTTTCCTTGAAGAGATACGGTTTCATATGTTTCGTTCCCCATGCCCAATTGTAGCAAACCAAACCTAGAAGATTAGAAGAGGGCTTATTTGATCGTGAATCACAAATATTACTGACCTTTGAGAATAACCAAAGATTGGAGGGTAGCTAGCAATTGTTCCACGCCTCTTTTTACCCATATAATGACATATCAAAATTTGGCATTATTAATTTTTGATTTAAACAGTAGAAAGGTCCAATAATTTATCTTTGGGGGAGGAAATGATCCCTTATAGTCCAAGAAGAAGGAACTACAAGTTACGCAGTTTGCCCACCGTTCACATATAGTATTTCTCATTGCAGAATAGTGAAAAAAATTATAATGGGAAGTGGTGTTTTTGGTGGGAAGGGGGTCCTTGAGTGGTATAAAGCCCTTCCGGGGGAATAATTTTTCATGGTAAGATTGAGGGAAATTTCTGAGCCAAATTTTACACAGAAGGCAGGAAAGGATTTCTTGTCAAAATTTGAAAAACAATCAGAAATTCCATTTATAAAACTAAGTTTTTAAGCTTAAGAGAAACAAGAGCCATTTTAAATATGAGTGGAGCGGCTCCTTTCTCAACCCTTGCTCTTTAAGCTAGTCAGTTTTTGTTATCGTTCTATGACTCGTTCCTTTAGGAATGAGTCATAGAACACAAGGGCTGTTGAATTTGAAGTATTTTTAAATAACTTGCTTTTCAAACAGTTCGTGGTAACGAACTGTAAGTAAGGAGCGACCCGGCTCAATGTTAACCGAAACTCTAAAAAACGGAATTTGGTACCAATAGATACATCAAAAGAATCCAATTTTAATTCTGATTTCAAATATATAAGTTTCATCAAGTTTATATTACTCATCAAAAGTTACGCGCCTGAGAAAATTTGGCTGGTTTTCGAAAAAAGGGGGAAAGACCCCCTAAAAGTAATTGAACCTTAATGAAATTCACACCATCATATTTAGCGTATCAGAAAACCCTACTGTAGAGGTTTCAAGCTCCTATCAACAAAAATGTGGAATTTTGCATTTTTTCTGCCAGAAGAAAGATCACGGGTGCGTGTTTTTTTGTTTTTTTCCCCAGGGGTAATCGTATTGACCCAGTGGTCCTAGAATATCGTAAGAGGGCTCATTGGAATGGAAATTAAAAGTTCTAGTCCCCTTTTTAAGTGACCAAAAAAAATGGGAGGGCAGCTAGACCCCCCACGCTCATTTTTTTTCTCAAAGTCACCCAATTAAAATTTTGAGATAGCCATTTTGTCCAGCATAGTCGAAAATCTAATAAATATGTCTTTTACGATGACTTAATCCCCCACAGTTCCCAGGGGAAGGGCTGCAAGTTATGAACTTTGCCCATTGCTTACATATTGTATTGGTTATTGGGAAGTATACAGACATTTTCAGGAAGAATTTTTTTTCTGGTGGGGGGGGGCTGGAGGAGGGGCTATCTATTCTAATTAAACGGCATTATTGATTCAGGGGTTTGTGAATTAAAACATTTTTAACTTTTAACGTAAAGAGCGTGGTATTGACTAAGGGGAGAACCCCATCATATACGTAATAAAAAAAAAAACAAAAAAAAAAACAAGCGATACGGCTCAATAGTAATCGAAACTTTTAAAAAACGGAACTTTGATGTCAATAAATGTATCAAAAGAATGGGCTTATAATGCTGATTCTAAATATATGAATTTTATTAAGTTTAGTATTACTCATCAAAGGCTACGAGCCTGAGAAAATTTACCTGATTTTTTAAAGAGGGGGAAAACATCCCCTAAAAGTGAAAAAATTTAATGAAAATCACACCGTCAGATTCAGCGTATCAGAAAAACCCTATAACATAGGTTTCAAGCTCATATCTGCAAAAATCTGCAACTGTGTATTTTTTGCCAGAAGAAAAATATACGAATATAGAAGTTCGTTACGTAAATTAATTTGTAAATTACGTCAGAACCAAATTTAGATAGCCATTTAGCAAAAGAAAAGTAAATTTTTTACTTTTATGCAAATTTTGCTTACTTATTCAATGCCGGCGAGCCAAAATAAAAGCTGCATTAACTAAAAAACGATCAGAAATTAAATAAAAAAAACAAGTTTTTTAAACTGAAAGTAAGGAGCGACATTAAAACTTAAAACGAACAGAAATTATTCCGTATATGAAAGGGGCTGTGCCCTCCTCAACGCCTCGCTCTTTACGCTAAAGTTTTTATTGTTTAAAAAAAAGAGTTGTGAGAAAGTCAAACTTTAGCGTGAAGAGCGAGGCGTTTGAGGAGGGCACAGCCCCTTTCATATACGGAATAATTTTTTGTTTTTTCTGTTCGTTTTAAGTTTTAATGTCGCTCCTTACTTTCAGTTTAAAAAACTTGTTTTTTTTTTATTTAATTAGAGTAAAGAGCGAGGATTGAGAATGCGACTGTAACGGAAAAACTTCTGATCATTTTAAGTTTAAACCTTGCTCTTTACTTTCAGTTGAAAAAAGTTGTCTTTTCATTTGTTGAAAAGACATTTGTTTCATTTGTTGACGAAACAGATTATTCCGTATATGAAAGGGGCTGTGCCCTCCTCAACGCCTCGCTCTTTACGCTAAAGTTTTTATTGTTTAAAAAAAAGAGTTGTGAGAACGTCAAACCTTAGCGTAAAGAGCGAGGCGTTGAGGAGGGCACAGCCCCTTTCATATACGGAATAATTTCTGTTCGTTTTAAGATTTAATGTCGCTCCTTATTTTCAGTTTAAAAAACTTTTTTTTTATTTAAAGGCTGCGAAAGCGGAGGTTTGGGGGGCGGCAGCCCCCAACTGTGCCTCCTAATCCCTGTACGTTTTTTAAGGTTCAACCTTGTAACTCAGCCTCTTTAACTCTTTAGAAAACGTAGTTTTTTTTCAAATAATTAAATTATATAAAAGGGGAAAACTGAGTTTTTTTAAGTGGAAGTAATAAGCTTCTTTAAAACCAAAATATTTGTCATCGTAAGTTTGAATAAAGTAAAAAAAAAACTAAATATAATATAAGGTAAAAGTCTGAATAGAATATAACGAAGTGGATTTTTGAATGAAATAAACAACGGTTATCAAAACATAAATGAACCGGAATTGTCCTGCAAATGAAAAGGGTCATAGTTACAAACCTCTAAGTTTTTTATGCTAGTTTGTTTTTTTCCATTAAGACTTTTTGTTATTCGTATCGGTTTTAAACAATAAAATTCGTGGTTTGTTTGGAGGAGAATCAATTATCAGAACATTTGTAATCGTAATTATTCTCAAATTCTCAACGTTACAACTATAATCTTCTCAACACATTTTTGGCATTTAATATCTTAGATGGTTTTCAATTGTTGAAGTTCTTGCACTAGCTTAGTTAAAGAAGTTTTGCTCTGTTATTCTGAGAGTTAATAAAATGGAAACATCATTTATAAAAATAAAAACGAGTCATTTATAAATTTTTAATTTTGAAGCTAAAACATCACTTATCCTTTGCCACAGCTGTTTTAAAGCTATCTTTAGCAATTGGGTATTTTATAATATAAAAACAGTAGGTTCGAATCATTATACTGTTTTAGCTGATTTATAGCTAATTGTTGCTGTTATCAACTGGTTTCTAAAGTTAATTTCATCCAAAGAGCATGTCCTTGCTTGTTCATTTTCTTCATAAATAATTTATTTATTTAATACAAAAATATAGAAAAATTGTGCGGAGAATATTTGTAAGTCGGAAAATATCGATTGGAGTAGTAATATTACGATAAATTTGTGTCTGCTTTGCCTAATAAGTCACAACTATGTATTTTTAATTTAAAGGAATAATATTAAGAGAAATTAAGTACGTGACAAAAAAAAAATATTCTGTTTTTTTTTTTGGAACACCTATTTTCGAACATTTAATTTGGCATCCAACGTCATCAAGGAGGCACAGTTGTGCCTCTATAAAGAGGCGACCCACCACAATGTTAAGCGATTTCAGGTCCTAGAGGTCGCAGAGAGACGGCGGTAATCGCATTTTGTAGCCCAAGCTCAAACTAAGAAACTTGCAAAATTTCATCCTCCTCCGACTTTATCTTCATGGGGTAAACTGGGCCGGAAGTTTGGACCCTCCCACCACAGCCCCCCTTTAACGTTGTCCGATTGGGCTGAAATTTAGAAGTTAAGCTTTCCTAGGGCCCGGAGCTTATCCTCGAAATTTCAGCTCAATCCGATCACTCCTTCCCTGTTTTCAAAAAAAAAAAACCAAATATAGCCACTTAAAATTCATTTCTTTTTTTTTTTCTTAGCCACGCCTACAGGCCACAGTTGGCAACGGATCCGGTTGAATGAGGACTCATTCGAAGCAGAATTCGACCTGTTAGGGCCTTTTGATATTTTCAGACCGAAAAAATTATCCCCCGAATTTACATTTACGAAAAACCTTGTTTTCCTATATTAGCCCATGTTAATTTTTCCGACCACAACCCCCCTTTAACGTTGTCTGATCGGGCTGAAATTTGGAGGATAATCTTTCCTAGGGCCTGGAAGCTTATCTTCGAAATTTCAGCTCAATCTGATCACTCCTTCCCTGTTTTTCCCAAAAACCAAATATCAAGTTTTTTGGGAATTTGCTTGCGTCGAAAATAGCTTCCATATACTAAAATTATTTGAAAAAACTACGTTTTCTAAAGAGTTAAAGAGGCTGAGTTACAAGGTCGAACCTTAAAACGTACAGGGATTAGGAGGCACAGTTGGGGGGCTGCCGCCCCCAAACCCCCCGCTTTCGCAGCCTTTAAAAAAAAAAAAAAGTTTTTTTAAAACTGAAAGTAAGGAGCGACATTAAATCTTAAAACGAACAGAAATTATTCCGTATATGAAAGAGGCTGTGCCCTCCTCAACGCCTCGCTCTTTACGCTAAAGTTTTTATTGTTTAAAAAAAGAGTTGTGAGAAAGTCAAACTTTAGCGTAAAGAGCGAGGCGTTGAGAAGGGCACAGGCTCTTTCATATACGGAATAATTTCTGTTCGTTTTAAGATTTAATGTCGGTCCTTACTTTCAGTTTAAAAAACTTTTTTTTTATTTAAAGGCTGCGAAAGCGGGGGGTTTGGGGGGCGGCAGCCCCCCCAACTGTGCCTCCTAATCCCTGTACGTTTTAAGGTTCGACCTTGTAACTCAGCCTCTTTAACTCTTTAGAAAACGTAGTTTTTTTTCAAATAATTTCTGCACGTTTTTGTACAGTTTATTACTTATTATTGCTCCTTGTAACTCAGCCTCTTTAACTCTTTAGAAAACGTAATTTTTTTTTCAAATAATTTAAAAAAGAAACTGGGTTTCTTTTTAAAGTTTGAATTCAGTATTAAAAAAATTGCTCTGATGGTGAATCGAACCCGGGTTTTCCGCCTGAAAGTCTGGAGTGTAACCGCTAGACTATACAGACAGAACAGTAATTGTTTTTTAGTATATGGAAGCTATTTTCGACGCAAGCAAATTCCCAAAAAAACTTGATATTTGTTTTTGGAAAACAGGGAAGGAGTGATCAGATTGAGCTGAAATTTCGAGGATAAGCTTCCAGGCCCTAGGAAAGATTATCCTCCAAATTTCAGCCCGATCAGACAACGTTAAAGGGGGGTTGTGGTCGGAAAAATTAACATGGGCTAATATAGGAAAACAAGGTTTTTCGTAAATGTAAATTCGGGGATAATTTTTTTTTTCGGTCTGAAAATATCAAAAGGCCCTAACAGGTCGAATTCTGCTTTGAATGAGTCCTCATTCAACCGGATCCGTTGCCAACTGTGGCCTGTAGGCGTGGCTAAGAAAAAAAAAAAGAAATGAATTTTAAGTGGCTATATTTGGTTTTTTGAAAACAGGGAAGGAGTGATCGGATTGAGCTGAAATTTCGAGGATAAGCTCCCGGGCCCTAGGAAAGCTTAACTTCTAAATTTCAGCCCAATCGGACAACGTTAAAGGGGGCTGTGGGGGAGGGTCCAAACTTCCGGCCCAGTTTACCCCATGAAGATAAAGTCGGAGGAGGATGAAATTTTGCAAGTTTCTTAGTTTGAGCTTGGGCTACAAAATGCGATTACCGCCGTCTCTCTGCGACCTCTAGGACCTGAAATCGCTTAACATTGTGGTGGGTCGCCTCTTTATAGAGGCACAACTGTGCCTCCTTGAAAACAATTACTGTTGTGTCTGTATAGTCTAGCGGTTACACTCCAGAGTTTCAGGCGGAAAACCCGGGTTCGATTCACCATCAGAGCAATTTTTTTAATACTGAATTCAAACTTTAAAAAGACACCCAGTTTCTTTTTTAAATTATTTGAAAAAAATTACGTTTTCTAAAGAGTTAAAGAGGCTGAGTTACAAGGAGCAATAATAAGTAATAAACTGTACAAAAACGTGCAGAAATTATTCGAAAAAAACTACGTTTTCTAAAGAGTTAAAGAGGCTGAGTTACAAGGTCGAACCTTAAAACGTACAGGGATTAGGAGGCACAGTTGGGGGGCTGCCGCCCCCCAAACCCCCCGCTTTCGCAGCCTTTAAATAAAAAAAAAGTTTTTTTAAACTGAAAGTAAGGAGCGACATTAAATCTTAAAACGAACAGAAATTATTCCGTATATGAAAGAGGCTGTGCCCTCCTCAACGCCTCGCTCTTTACGCTAAAGTTTGACTTTCTCACAACTCTTTTTTTAAACAATAAAAACTTTAGCGTAAAGAACGAGGCGTTGAGGAGGACACAGCCTCTTTCATATACGGAATAATTTCTGTTCGTTTTAAGATTTAATGTCGCTCCTTACTTTCAGTGTAAAACCTTTTTTATATTTAAAGGCTGCGAAAGCGGGGGGTTTGGGGGCGGCAGCCCCCCAACTGTGCCTCCTAATCCCTGTACGTTTTAAGGTTCGACCTTGTAACTCAGCCTCTTTAACTCTTTAGAAAACGTAGTTTTTTTTCAAATATAATTACCTTATAAAAAGGCTATTTCTAGTGAATGCAACAAATTTTTTGTCAGATGTAAATTTTATTAAATACTGGGGATATACAAAAATATATTTTCTTTTTAATTCCCACAATGTGACAAGAATTAAAACGCAAAAATATGGACTAAATTGCTTTGTTTCAACCTATGATTCCTAATCTGAATGTGTTCCAAAAAAGTATTTATATTTGAAAAATAACCTTATAGATGGCATCTTTTACAAAGCATGAAACCAACCTATTCCATTGAACGAATTTACTTTTATTAAGATGAAAAATATATTTATTTTGAACCTATAATTACCTAATTTGATTGTCCGTTTTTGAAAGTTCATCTTTAACCTAATAAGTCAAAACTAAAATAGAGATTTACACAAAATAAAAAGGCCAAAAAAAAACGCCACAGCTTCTTTAAAGTCTTTGCTAAGCAAAGGACATTATTAAAAAAATGTGCAACTTATAAATTTCACTACAATCCTTCAAAACCTTCATCCATTATTATGCATTATTTCGTTCTTCATTCATTCTTTCCAGTAATCTTCTAGGATCTTTCTGAATCCCTATGTCCTGAAAAATATTGTTATTAATTAATTAATCGCTTCAATAGTATAAGAAACTAAATATAGCATAAGGTAAAAGTCTTAATGCAATATAACGGAGTGGATTTTTGAATGAAATAAACAACGGTCATCAAAACATAAATGTGCGGTGCCTCCTCCTCAATACCCTGCTCTTTACGGTAAAGTTAAACCTTTTTTTCCTAAGTCTTAAAAAGGGCCTCCTGAATCAAATTTCCCAGTTAATAGTGTTTGACATGTGAAAGTTTGCTAAGCATTAGAGATTTTCAGGCAAGTTTATTCAAATTTTTAATTAAGAACTACTTTTTAACCAACCCTTTAGATTAATAAAAATACCGTTTGCAAGAATTCTTATTGAAACAACCTGTTTTGGTATTTTATTGGAACAACACAAACAGTGGAAAAATATCCCCCGCCAAACTTTTCATAAATTAGTGCTACCGGTCACTGATTTCCACTGCGAAGGACACATTAAGACCTGTATATGGGATAATCTGCAGTACCTGCAAATATTTATCTAGATCTGTGAACGTTTGACACATCCAAAATTAGACTTCAAAATAGCACTTAAAAATAAGAGATTCGCGTCTCATATGCCATCTTCTATTCAAAGTACAAACTCCATAACTCGTAATTAGCAGACCCATATATACGATGGATATGTCTTTGTATCCTTGGCAAAAGCCAAAACAAGAGACATTCAAATTTTGTGACAGAAACCAGTTTTTTACGTAATGCCTAAACGTGCCGCATTTCCATAGAGTCATTTTTGGTTTAGAATTGGCATGTCATCACCTTCGTATTAGCTTAAGAAACAAAACAAGTCTTGTGACGTCAGCTCTTAAACATGCCCCTTTTCGACAAGAATTCATTTTTGTTTCTATGCGGTCAAGCCACACAAAAACCTGTTTCAAACATGCCACAAAGCGGCTGATCCTGTTTTCGACCGACCCAGTGTCGTGGCTTGTGTTAATTAACATAGCCTATAACGGAATTAAGGATCAGTCATTTTTGGGCATTATCTTTAATAAGGTAAAAATCACTAACATAGCTCATATAAAAGAACCTTTTATATTTATACTTAACTAAGTTTTATCTGGTTGCCGGTGTTTACCCCCCCCCCCACCCCCTGGAAAATACCCCCGTGGATAAGGCTTTCCAAATTTGAAAATTTTATTTGAGTTTTGGTTTTTATTTTCTGTAGGGGGAAGGAATTTCGGTGCTTGTGTATTATACGCCACTCACTCAAGTTTAAGATGAGTAAAAATTGAGAATGAACTGGTTTCTTCGTTAGTTTCTTCATTACTGTAAGAATTGTTTTCTGACTTCAAACTTTCCAAATACATTACCCCCCCCCCCTTATGCACAAATATGTAACCCAAATTTATATATGTAATTATATATTTCCCATCTATTCTGTCACTTGTCTTTGTCATATCTCGCACTAAGCTGAAAGAAATTAACGAAAGAAACCAATTTGTTCTCGAGTTTTACACAGCGTAAACTTGAGTGAGTGGTGTATAATGCATAAGTACAAAAATTCCTTCCCCCTAAAGAAAATAAAAAAACCATATACTCAAATAAAATTCTCAAATTTGGAAAGATTTATCCACGGGGGTATTTTCTGGGAGGGGAG
>JAPEVW010000821.1:0-45457 GCA_027921565.1 Artemia sinica | reverse complement strand
GAAAGAGTTCAAGTTCTCTTCTAATTTTTTCCAAGAAATAATAAGGCGTCCACTTCGATCTGGTTTCCTCAAGAGATGAAAAAATTTTAAAGTCTCTGTTCTAAATTTACCGTAGATACTTCGATTCTGAAATTTTTACTCGAAAAGAGAAGGGTCTGCTTTAATTCTATTTTTTTCCTCAAAGAAGTGAGTAAAGTTCAAGTTCTCATTTCTGGATGTTTTCCCCAGAGAGAGAAAAGGGTTCCACTTTAAATTCTGAGTTTTCACAACAAGGGAAGAAAAGTTTCAAGTTTTTCCTTCTGAATTTTCTCAAGGACAAAGAAAACAAGTTGAAGTTCAATTCTAAATTTCCTCTTCCCTCCAAAGAAAATAAAAAATCTCCGAATAAAGGATTTTGCACGGGGATTAATTTTACATGACAGATGGGTGGAAATTTTCAGGGAACATTTTAAACCGCTTTTTTTTCCCGGAGACGTAAGCCTAACTTTTATAATTAAATTTTAAACCCTCTTTTGTCCTTAGGGATTTGCTTCCTAAAATTTTTAAATTAGAAAATGAGTGCGATGTTCTATTATTAAAGACAATCTTTCAAGCTCTTATAGCAGAAATGTGGAATTTTACTATTTTTTTTTACAGAGTAGCAGGATTTTGTTACGGGATTAATTTTTACATGAGGAGGGGGGTTTTTCCAGGGTGAACGTTTTCAGGGGTAAATTTTTACTGATTTTTTCGCGAGGGAGACGGAACGGACAGAATTCGGGAACTTTAGCGTATAGAGGCTAGGTGGTCGAGGAGGGAGACAATAGATATATAGATGACAATACTAAACTAAACATAACCACAATTTTCAACATTTTATTGCACACGCAATACCAAAACAATAGGTTGGTTAGGTTATCACTACGTACGGGCTCGTGCGTACATAGGCTAACCCTAACCTAACCTATGGTTTTTGGTATTTCTGAGCAATAATGTGGAATTTTGTGGATATATTAGTTTTTTTTGTATTGTCATCAATAATCTATTGTCTCCCTCCTTGACACCAGAGCTCTTTACGCTAAAGTTTGGAATTCTGTCCGTTCCGTCTTGTTGGAAAAAATTGGTAGATTTTTTAACCCCTGAAAATTTCACCCCTGAGAACCCCCCTCCTCATGTAAAAATTAATCCCCGTACAAATCCTTCCACTCTGTAAAAAAAATGTAAAATTCCACATTTTTTGCCTAATAAGAGCTTGAAGGATTGTCCTTTAATAATATAGAGCGACGCAAAGAGCAAAAAAACTCCATTTTTCTAATTTTAAAAATTGGGAGGATCAAATCCCTAAGACAAAAGAGCTAAAATTTAATTATAAAAGTTAGCCTTACGTCTCCGGAAAAAATCGGTAAAATTTCCCCTGAAAATTTTACCCTTCCTCAGGCAAAATTAAATCCCCGGGCAAATTCCTTTCACTCGGAGATTTTTTATTTTCTTTGGAGAAAATTAGAATTGGACCTATAACTTTTTTCTTTTCTTTGAGAAAATTCGAAGGATAAACTTGAAAACTTTTCTTCACTTATTGTTCGTGTGTGATAAACTCAGAATTAGAAGTGGAAACTTTTCTCAAAAAAGTCTTCGTCAGAGAAAATTCAGAAGAGAACTTGAACTTTTCTTCACTTCTTTGATAAATATAGATTAATAGCAGAACCTTTTTCTCAATCTTGAGGAAAAATTTCAGAATCGAAGTATCTACGGTACAAATTTAGAACAGAACTGTTAAAATTTTTCGTATCTTTGAGAAAACCAGACACTGAAGTGGAACCTCTATATTTTCTTTTGAAAAACTAGAAGAGAACTTGAATTTTCTTCACTTCATTGAGAAAAGTTAGAATTTAAAGCGGAACTTTTTATCTTCATGATAATATTCACATCTAAGGTACAACTTTATCTATCCTTCTATGCAAAAATATAGAACAGATCTTTCAGTTTTTTCATCTCCTTGAGAAAACAGAACTGAAGTGGAACTTGATTTTTCATGGGACAAATTAGAATTGATCTGTAACTAGTTTAGAACAGAACGTGTCAAGTTTGTTCATCTCTGAGAAATTTAGAATCGGAAGTGGAAACGTTTTTTTATTTTAAAATGGAAAAATTAGAAATGTCTGGAATTTATTTCTTTTTCATTGATAAAATTCTAAGAGAACTTGAACTTTTCTATAGCTTGCATTGAAGAAAATTTAGAATTAAAGTCAAACTTTTTATTTTCATTGAAATATTACATATCTCGTAGTATAAACTTTTTTTTTTTTTTTCCTATATATTCTATGGAAAAAGTTAGAAGAAGAACTTTAATTTTTTATTCCTTTTGAGAATTAAGAACTGAAGTGGAAGCTTTTTTCCATTTTCCTTTGGTAAAATTCAGAATTTGAGCTAACTTTTTTCTCTTCTTTAAGAAATTCAGAAGAGAACTTGAGCATTTTTGCACTTCTTTCGAAAAACTTCAGAATTAAAGTGTAGCTCCTTATCGTCATGGCGAATATTCCCGATCAAAGTATAACTTTTTTTCTATCCTTTAAGTAAAATTTGAAACAGAACTTGAAGTGTTTCCTTCACGTTCTTTTGAGAAAAATATATAACTAAAGGCTGAACTTTTCGCTTCTTGGAGGAAAAATTTTCGAGATCAATATTGTATCTAGGGAAAATTTAGAACAGATATTTAAAATTTTTTCATCTCTTTGAGAAAAATCTGAAGTGAAATTAATAAAATTTTAGAATTTAGAAAGTGAAACTTTTTATCTTCATGGAAAATATCACAACATCCATAGAAAGAACTTCTCCTTATCTTCCACGGAAAAATTTAGAAAAGAACTTTAAAAAACTTTTTATGTCATTTTGAAAAATTAAGAACTGAAAGTGGAACCTTTATTATTTTCTTGAAAAAAATAGAATTGATCGTGTAGTTCTTTGGTAATTTTCCGAATTGAGCTACGTTTTTGTTGCAATCAATGTATAAACTTTGTTCCTATCTTCTATGAAAAATTTAGAACAGTGCTTAATTTTTTTTCACATCTTCCTTTGAGAAAAATCAGAACTGAAGCTGAAACCTGTTTTATATTCTTTGGAAAACAAATAGAATTGATCTGTAAATAAATCTGTTTCATTGAGAAAATTCAGAAGAGAACTTGAAACTTTCCTCCCACTTCCGTTATGAGAATTTAGAATTTAAAGTGGAACTTTTTATCTTCATGTAAATATTTCACAACTATGTGTATAACGTATTCTATCTTCTACGGGAAAATTTAGAATAGAAACTTAATTTCTTAGGTCTTTGGGGAATTAAGAACTGAGTGGAAGCTTTTTATTTTCTCTGGGAAATTAGAATTGAAGTGTAAATTCTTTGGTAAAATTCAGAATTTAGGCTAACCTTTTCACGATCAGAGTATTACTTTTTCTATCTTCTATGAAAAATTTTGAACAGAAACTTTAAATTTTTTCATCTCTGAGAAAAATCTGAACTAAGTGAAAAATGTTTTTATTTCTCTGTAAAAAATCAAGAATTGATCTGTAATTATTTCTTTCTCATAGATAAAATTAGAATTAAATGGAACTTTTTATCTTCATGGCAAAATATTCACATCATACTATAACTTTTCCTATCTTCACGCTAAAATTTAGAACAGAGCTTTAATTTTTTTTGACTTTGGGGGAAATCCTCAGAATTAAAGTGGAAATCCTTATCGTCATGCTGAAATATTCACGTTCAAAATGGATAACTTTTTCTATCTTCTACAAAAAATTTGGAGGAGAACTTTAAAATTTATGTCTTTGGGGAAAAATATGAACTAAGTGGAACCTCGCTTGATGTGTGGTGTGCAAAAATTGGAAAGTAAATTTGTGAGTGAAAAGGATGAGTACTTGAACTTGTAAATTGGTTTAGAAGGATATAAGAAGAACTTGTTCGAAAATAATATAATTAGAGTCTTTTGAAAATTAGTACTTGGTGTTGGGGTAAATTCAAAAGCCATAAAGTACAGTTGTGGGTGCTGCTGATGAGTACTTCATCTGTAAATTGGTTTTAGGAGGGACATTAAAAAAGACTTGTTCTGAAATAACATAATAAAGCCTTTTGAAAAGTATTGCTTGGTGTTGGGGCATTCAAAAAGCCATAAAGTAAAGTTGTGGGCGAAAAGTATGAATACTTCAACTTGTAAAATTGGTTTAGGAGGTGACATTACGGAAAAGAACTTGTTCTGAAAGTATAATAAAGATGCCTTTTGAAAAGTATTGCTTGTGTTTGGGGTGTTTAAAAAGCTGTAAGTAAAGTTGTGGTTGAAGAAAAGATGAGTACTTCAAGTTGTAAAATTGGTTTTTAGGAGGGACATTACGTAAAGAACTTGTTCTGAACATATATAATAAAGCCTTTTGAAAGTAATTGCTTTGCGTTTGGGTTGTTCAAAAGCTGTAAAGTGAAAGTTGTGGGGTGAAAACGATGAGTACCTTCAAGTTGTTAAGTTTTGGTTTGGGAGGGACATTAAAAAGAACTTGTTCTGAAATAATAATAATAAAGCCTTTTGAAAAGTATTGCTTGGTGTTGGGGTATGCAAAAAAGCCGTAAGGGTAAAGTTGTGGGTGAAACGGATGAGTACTTCAACTTGTAAAATAGGTTTAGTAGGGATATTAAGAAACAACTTGTGTCTGAAAAGATATAATAAGCCTTTTGAAAAGTATTGCTTGGTGTTGGGGTATGCAAAAGTCGTAAAGTAAAGTTGTGGAAGAAATGGATGAGTACTTCAATTTGTAAATGGTTTAAGAGGGATATTAAGAAAGAACTTGTTCTGAAAAAACTATATAAGCCTTTACAAGTATTGCTTGGTGTTGGGGTCATTCAATAAAAGCATAAAAGTAAAGTTGTGGGTGAAAAAGGATGAGTACTTCAGTTGTAAAATTGGTTTAGGAGGACATTACGTAAAGAACTTGTTCTGAAAGATATAATAAAGCCTTTGAAAAGTATTGCTTGGTTGTGGCAATGCAAAACAAGCCGTAAGGGTAAAGTTGTGGGTAAAAAGGATGAGTACTTCTTGTTTGTAAAACTGGTTTAGGATGGACATTACGTAAAGAACTTGTTCTGAAATATATAATAAAGCCTTTGAAAAGTATTGCTTGGTGTTGGGGTAGATGCAAAAAGTGTAAAGTAAAGTTGGGGTGAAAAAGATGAGTACTTTCAACTTTGTAAAATTGGTTTAGGAGGGGCATTACGTAAAAAACTTGTTCGAAAGATATAATAAAGCCTTTTGAAGTGAGGGTGCTTGGTGTTGGGGTTATGCAAAAAGTCGTAAACGTAAAGTTGTGGGTGAAAAGAATGAGTACTTTCAAGTTGTAAAAAATTGGTTTTAGGAGGGACATTACGTAAAGAACTATTGTTCTGAAAAGGTATAATAAAGCCCTTTGAAAGAATTGCTTGGTGTTTGGGGTGGTTCAAAAGCTGTAAAGTAAAGTTACGGGTGAAAAAGATGAGTACTTCAAGTTGTAAATTGCTTTAGGAGGGACATTACGTAAAAACTTGTTCTGAAAAGATATAATAGCCTTTGAAAAAAGTATTGCTGGTGTTGGGGTATTCAAAAACCATAAGTAAAGTTGTTTGTGAAAAGGATGAGTACTTCAACTTGTAAATGGTTTAAGAGGGACATTACGTAAAAGAACTTGTCTGAAAGATATAATAAAGCCTTTGAAAGTATTGATTTGGAGGGGTATGCAAAAACAATAAAGTAAAGTTGTGGGTGAAAAAGATGAGTACTTCAAGTGTAAAATTGGTTTTAGGAGGGACTTTACGTGAAGAACTTGTTCTGAAAAGATATAATCAAGCCTTTGAAAGTATTGCTTGGTGTTTGGGTGTTTCAAAAGCTGTAAGTAAAGTTGTGGGTGAAAAAAAATGAGTACTTCAGTTGTAAAATTGGTTAGGAGGGTCATTACGTAAAGAACTTGTTCTGAAAAGATCTAATAAAGCTTTTGAAAAGCATTGCTTGGTGTTTGGGGGTGTTCAAAAGGCTGTAAAGTAAAGTTGTGGGTGAAAAGGATGAGTACTTCCACTTTGTAAAAATAGTTTAGGAGGGGCATTCACTTAAAGAACTTGTTCTTAAAAGAATATAATAAAGCCTTTTGAAAAGTATTGCTTGATGTTGGGGTATGCATAAGTCGTAAGGGTATTGTTGGGAGTGAAAAAGATTAGTAACTTCACTTATAAATAGTTTAGGAGGAATATTAAGAAGAAGAACTTGATCTTGAATGATAGATTCGGGGGGGAGCCAAAATATTGGGTGGAGGGGGGGGGGGCTTTCTGTGTCTCAAGCCAACAAAAACGTATTAGAAAAAAAATGTGTGGGAGGGGGCAAAAAAGTTGTGGGGAGCCCTTCTGTGTCTCAAGCACACACAAAAAAATACTTAAAAAATGGGAGGGGGAGCAAAAAGTTGTGTGGAGGGGCCCTTGGGTTGGGGTAGGGGACCTTACAACACTTTTTCAAAAGGAACTGGTGTATATAACAACCACAGAGTTTCACCCCAAATCATCCTCTAAATGTATCAAAAATTTTTCGCCCAAATATCCCCTAAAATGTTGATTAATTTTTGCTCAAAATAATCCCCTACAAGTAAATTTCTTCTGCGTGTTCCTTTGTTTCGGGCATCCTTTTGCGCTGTCACATTTTGAAATTCCCAGGAACCATTTCCCGCGTAAAATATATTCAATCTGTCTTGATCTCGTATGCCCTCTATCCCCTCTTGTTCTAATCCCCTCTAAATCCTCATCCCCTCTTGTTCCAGTCGATTATGTCATCAATTTCCCAGAAATATAGTCTCCTTCGTGGATCATAACATTGCCCCGTTAGTATTCAGTGCGCATGCACAGTTTTCCCTACAGTATTTTCAAGTTTCCCTGATTGAACCTAGAAAGAGACACATGATTCCTGTCCCGTAGAATCGATAATTCTCCGTCGAATATGTAATCATTTTTCCCAGAAATCTAGTCCCCTTCGTGGATAAATACCATCGTACTGTTAGTATTCAGTGCGCATGCGCATTTTTCCCGCAGTATTTTCCAAGTTCCATGATTGACCTTGAAAAGACCACCTATCCTGTTTCCGTTAGAATCGAGGGGGGGGTTATCCAGCAATTGTTGTTGTTTGAATTATGTGTACATTCATGAAACGACAAATAAATTTACCACACTCATACACCAAAACACCATCCAATAACCATAACAGAACACAATATAACCATCAAAAACAGAAAAACAACATCAATAACCATCAAACAGAATAGAACATGAAAAAAACATCAAATCATCAGCCATCAAAAAAAAACAGAACATGAAAAAAAAACATCAAATAACCATCAAACAGTTAACATAACCATCAAATAGACATCAACAAACAGACCAGAAAACTTACATAAATTATGTTCGTCCAGCGCTGTACTGTCATCCCTACTGATATGTACTTGCCATTGACAAAGATAATATTTGACAAAAAATAAATTTTTTTGTGAAGAAGATAATTTTTTTGTTTTTTAATCTAGCACTGCAGGAAGATTTTTCAAATGAAATAATGAAAATGAATTATCAAACTTGAGTTTTGGGCCGTCAAAACCAAAAAAAGTACTATGTGTTGCCATTTTGTTTTTAACTGATATGTTTTGTATTCCATTTTCAAACAAACATTTTGAGCACTACTATTCAACTTGATCTAGGCACGGTTGGTTTTCTCTGTAATTATGTATCCAAGCACTGACTACTGGAGTCGACACTCGATTTTTTTTTCGCCTGGATTATGTGTTTTCAGTAAAGCGCTAGTCTTGTACAATCCTATAAATGTTGGGCATATCACTAGATTAGCTTATTTACGCTGATAATATAATATCAATTGAATTTTCAATCCCTTTGTTTTTTATTTTTCTCCCCCTTTATCTACGGTCATTAGAGCACCTTTTTTTGTTATATTTTGCTGGCTTTAGTTCCTTTTTCAATATCAAAAAACATGATCTAAAGTTGACCTTTGCCTAACATTAACAAAAACACGCAACACGTTTTGTAAGTTTTACTTCTGACGAGGTCGTTCAAACTTTCCCTGAATAAATGCCAGTCAGCCATCATAGATAATAATTGTCCACGTTTTGTATTATCAATATCATATACCGTACTCACATTTTGGCTACATTTCGGAATTAAGCGGCATATTACATACGGCATTTATCTGTCCCTTTTGTCCATCTCATGAAATGAAGTGTCCCTATTCGGCACTAACCTCATCTGAACCCTTCATCATATTTTTAATCAAATTTATATCATTTTCTATTTTTTCAGTTTATAGTCAAAAAGAGAATTTAATTAATTTTCCAAGTCTTAAAAATAAGCATTTTGTATGCGGCATATTCTCGTTTGACTTTTGTTAAAATAAAATTTTAGCAAAGAATTAAGTCATACGAAATAATCAAAGTATTTTTCGGAAAAACCTTTATTTGGAAAGAATTAAAATGAGAAAAAAACAAATTAGAACAAAGTAAAAAGTAAATTAAAATGCAAATAAACAATGTGAAATCAAATTAGAAAACATTCAGCCTGATATTAACAATTTCAAAATAAAATAAACTTCATCGTAAGCATTGGGAAAACAAATATTTATTTATGTCATAAAAAATGCATGTGAAAAATGTCCACGATACGTCCAATGGACATATTTTTCTTTCTTCGGCTACTGTAATTCCTTGGACGGCGTTTTAGTGGTTGCATACTCTCAACATAATTCAACTATTCATGTGGTCACAGCAAACATGGTCAAAATTTTCCCTCAGGGAATACCTAAAAGACAGATTCTTCTATATTCGGAAAAAATGCACCATTTTTTTAAGAAAAACGGGTAATTCTGCACTTTAAGGGCTTTTACTAGCCTCAAGTTTTCTGTGCTAAGGCGACTGAAGCATTTAAAGAATAATTCCAACTTCCAGAGCCATATTAGGTGTTATTGGAATGATTGCATTTAAAAAAAAATTACTAACACCTAAGCAAGTTTTTGAGACGTCCGCGCGACTGGCTGTAGGATGGGATTCGAATCCATACCTCCATTCCATCTCTTGAAAGGCTAAAATATTAGTTTTTCTATGAAGAAATGGTTTCGACTTCAAACAATTTCCTTAGTTTTTTTAATTATTTTTTTTTTAACAGACTGTTTCTCTTTGATTGTCGGCATTTGTCAAGGGGATTACCACGCTTTTGGGTGCAATTCCAAGATTATTTTAAAGTTAGAAACCTAATTTCCTAGAAATTTTGGGGCAAGTAGGCCTAAAGATCCTTGAGGGGGGGGGAGAGAAAGGGAAAAAGGGCAAGTTGCATACTTAAAGGTAGTTTCATAAGTAAGATCAGCCATGAAAACCTTGCGTTTGTTAGTATATTTCCAGTCTTTTCGATAAGGTAGCAAATGACCTGAAATGCCAAACTGAATTAATTCGTTGTCTTGTTTTTTTTCTCCTTTTTTTTACGCTCAATCGATCAGCGAACTATTTGCTCAAGTAACTTCGACTAAGTTTAACACAAATGTGAAAACTCAGTATTAAATATAAATTACAATTTCCACAAGAGGAGGAAAATTGAGCATAAATAATATAATTTAGACTTTATATTCTTTTATTTTCTTCATTCCGGTACTCATCCTTTCGCAATCATTTGGGCTTTTATCATTGTGAGGATCTCATTGTGAGGGTCATTATGACCTTGGAAAGAAGAAGTCGTAAGGTTTTCTGCTGTAGTGTAAAATTTTAGTTTTGTATTTGTACCCATTGTTTTGTTGTTTGTGTTGTATTTGTTTTTCTCATCCCTCAGCAGATGGAAGAATAGACTTGCTGGTGCGAAGTATTTTTTTAGAATTTGACCCTTGCTTTACTACCATCCTATGGTTTTTTTTTTTTTTTTTTTGTTCCTAAGGGTTTTTCTACCTAAATGTTAGGTTTTTGTAAAGCATGATAACCAAGGGTTAGTGAGATATGACTTTGAACTCCGTCCAAAAATTTTAAATACATTATAAACCACGCATATATTTTGTTGTATACTCGCTAAGACACGTTCCGTAGCTGACTCCCCTTAGAATGCAATCCTAAAGACGCCCTGCTGTAGAAAGTAACATTTTAAAAACTACCAATTTATGGCGAAAAGGACGACAAAAATCTAACTGGATGAGTAAGATAAAACTGGACAAGAAAATACTCAACTATTAAGTGCTGGTTTACCAAAATTCTTACGTCCTGGTCCTTATGTTCACAATCTTGATCCACACCCCGTAGATCTAGAACAAACACTGCCGTGAACCAGCGAAAACCTTATAAATGTGTTTTTCAAAGTTTTTTTTTGGCAAAAGTAGAAACGAGTTAAGCTGTCACCAGTGGCGCCTCCCTCCCTTTCTTTGTATGCTAAATTATGACTTTTGACTTTGCAGTTAAAAGCTAAGCTTCTTTTTGCCCCTGGCACTGTCTTTCCTTGGAACATATCGTCATTTCTAATAATAAAAGTTGCTATTTTTTAATTCAGGGAGCGGGGAATTTGTCGCCACAAACACTTCTTTTATATTTCATTGTACAAAAAAATATTTAAAAGGTGATAAACCTTTTTTACCTAGGTTATTGTAAATACCCAAGTCCACATTTTTAAACTGCTAAGTAAATAAATAGTTAAAACAGGAGCTTACGGAAGTCCAAATTGAACTTGATGATTCAACGCCATTCGTTTTCAAATACCCATTTAATTTAATGTTAAAGATTTACCATCAAAGGATGCTTCGTATCTACAGTCACCTAATGACAAATGCTTATAATCAGAATCTTGAACTTGTACAGTATTTGGTGGATTGAAATACCGTTTCCTATAATTCGATCAGAATTGGAAAATTTCGTTCCAATGCAGCCCTTTGGGGCTGTAATATCGGCCGTGTTTGTTTCCTTTTTCGGTTTACCTCTTTTGTTTTGTTGTATATTATTGGCATCAAAGTTCGATTTATAATATTAAATGGATGAATTAAAAAAAAACGAAATGAAAAATTTCATCCCTTAGTATCCCATTTCCCCCTTTTTTTCAACTATCTTATATTATTATAACACCGCAAATGGTGTTTTTTTACCCCTTCTGACTTCATCTAGGGAGGAAATAGGGTACTATGAAAAGAAATAGGGGTACTTTAAAACTATACACCACCTAACCTGTAAGTCCCGTTTATTAGATATTTGGAGATCAGAATAGCGGGAGCAATGGTTGATTTAACAGTGTTTAGCGATAGATATTTTGGCAGAAATGATTCCAAATTGGAGAAATTGACCGATTGGAACCTATGACAAGATAGATCAGTGGAATTGATTCAGAGGTTTCCACAATATCCCAAAGTATGAACGCCGCAATCACGAAGTTGCAATGCGACCTCCCAGGCCGTTCAGAATGAGGTAGCGAATTTGAATTCGGAAATGAGGTCTGCTATAAGGAAAATCAGCCAGATGGAGCAGAAAACTAGAGAGCATACTTAGTTTTATATAATGTTGCACCCCCACTTCAGCTGGAAATCCCCTTGGAGAAAAAGTTATCTTAATGTTTAACTCGATGATGCCAGTTTAAGGCCTAAGGCAGCCTGATATCAAGGATGTTTTTTTTTATTGAAAGCAATCAAATAGTATCCGTTCGATTGAAAGCAATTGAACGACGAAAGCAACTACGGTATTCGGGCCCATGCTTGTGAAATTTGACAGCACATTTTTTTCCGGGATTCTATCCTGAAATCAAATCGTAACCTCACGAGAGGCTAATTTGGCTCTGAGTCTTGATTACACGGAGAATGAGATTGATCCGGGATAAGTTGAAGCCGTTTTTTAGAGGAAGTGAAAATAATAACAAATCCGCTAAGCTGCTCGTGACTAAAGTGCAGATTGAAAACATAATTTTTCATATGATTTCGACCAGGAATTTTGATATAAATACCATGGCAAATGGCTGTGGCTGCGCAACTGAAAATTCACCTCGTCGCAAGGCGAGAGGAATGGTGGAAGTGGAAGGAAAGACGGTCCCGCAGACAGTGGCGCAAGGTAGGATGGCGTGAGAGAATGCTATAGCTGGGTTGTCAGCGCATATTTTAGTATTTACCAGAAACACTAACGTGGCGGCCAAGCGCAGTAATCAAGAATTGGGTACACCTAGTCCCAGTAACGCTTAAGTGAGCAAAGTTATCCGTGCTGGTGGAAGTGTGGATAATAGCCCAAACAGTGATCTGTCCAGTTTAGTTGTTCCGGTTAGAATGATAACGGGAGAATTAATTACGGACGGATGATAAATGTGTGCCATGGTAAACTAATTAAAGTCAATTTAGTCCATTGCAATATGCTAAGAATTTTGTTCGAAGAAAGTGTCGGAATTGACGACGTCAAGCAATTGTAATGTAGAATCTTTAGTAGAGACGTGGCTTTAAAAGAGGTTTCTGTTTCTGGGATATCAGTATTATGAGAGCTACAGGAAAAAAAAGCCATGTAATGGTAGGGTATACGCATAATGTATAAATAATAGACAGCATGAACGTTCCCTATCTCACCCATTATAAAAACCCGAACCGATGTGCAAGTGCTCCGGAGAACGTAAACATAAGCGACATTAGATCTTTTCACGGGCAGACAAGTCAGATTTCTCTTGAACACGAAAAAAAAAAAACTTGGCTTCAACGTTGGAACACTAAATTTTAAAGAGACTAATTTTAAATTAATATATTTAAATACATATATGAAAATCGGCAATTATAAGTGGAATGCTATTATTTGATGTTTTTAGAATTACGAGTCGGTTTCGAAGTTTCGAGTTTGGTTTCAAAGGCATTTTCAGAAAGTTTTCCGCCAAAATAACGTGTTCCAGGGTAATGGACCGCTGACACAAGTGACTAACATTAGTACCCGCTAATGAAAGAGTATGTGGACGGAGCTGTTTGTACGCACCGAGAAAGAAGAGCAGAAAATCGTCAGCGGTGAACTTCCTGTCAATTATCTCTATACAGTGGATATACGGAGGTGTAGCATTACTAGTGCGAGAAAATTGGATTGATAAAAACTGTATTGCACATATTAAAAGTAAATCGGTAAATATTGTGTGGATGAGAGCGCAATTACAAGGTGTGAATGTTCTTTTTGTTCAGTATATGTACCACCTAATTGAGTTCCTTTTCTGATGAAGATGCGTGGTGACGTAGTCGATTTTAGAAGAAGAAAAGTGTGATTTGTCTGATAAATTTACTGCTCATCTGTTTTTTCTCTTTAGGTGACTTTAATGATTACATAGGAGTTGAACAGGAGGATGCTTTAACGTGCCATGCCTGATACTGAGGAACCACTGGGAGATTGAGGATTTTGGGGAATTTGAGTATCCCGCAGAGGACGAGTAGGACCACCTTCGACGGAAAAATAAATGGGGAAGTAAGTTTTTGGAGTTTTGTAGTAAGGATAATTTAGTCATTTTGAATGGGAGAGTAGAAATCGATGATAAGGGGAGGGGGAGTGTAAATATTTTTCGGGATGTCTTCAAGTGTGATAAATTATTTGATTATTAGCAAGAAACTTTTTTACTCGTTATATGGATTGTGAGGTTTATGGGGACGTAGGGTTCAGACCATTTGTCTATAAGAGCTTTTTTTTAATGTGAGGGGTACAGTAGATCGGCAAAAGGATAAACGGGGTAGAAGAAAAGATAAGGAGAGTGAGCTAGTTAAAGTAAATAAGTCCCTTAGAATTTTTCTGAGGAAAGTTAAGAGAAAGTTAAGAGTTAAGAAAAGACTAGAGAAGAGCGCTCAGTTGGCAAAAGAGGGTTGATCTTGAATCTTCTCTCGCATAACATTGTGATATAATGATATAAGGGGAGGAATCAAGGCTAGGAATAGCAGTAAAGTTAGGCCAAAGGGGATTTTTTTTATGAAGAGTGTGAGAATTGTAGGAAGGGAGTGATAGAAGCTGTCAAGATTTTGAAGGGTACTTCGCCACAAGAACTGTTTGAGCGATTTAAATTGTATCAAGAAAAGAGGAAGGAACATAGAAAGCTAGTTTAAAGAAAAAAGAATAAGTTTAGGTTAAAAGAAGCACTTAGGATTAAGGAAGCGTTTAGTATGGCGGACGCTAGGGAATTTCGGAAGCTTGTGAAGACTTCCGTTGGAGGGACACGTGTGTTGGTGATGTTCCCCCAGCTGAGAGTTGGGACAAATATTTGGAAAGTAGGTTTGAGGAAGTAGGAGAAGGTGAACTGCTAGATAAACAGTTTTCAGATATAGATAGGATTATGGAATTACTGTTGAATGACGATTATTCAAAGTTGGTTATTGAGGTGAAGGATAATGAACTGTGGGAAGAGATGAAGAAAATGAAGGGAGGATCGGCGCCAGGAATAGATGGGATCCCACTGAAAGTGTGGAAGTGGAGAAGAGTATGGATTATTTCGAATTTAAGCCTTTTGTCTTTGGCATTTTCAATAAGGGATGTTGACCAAGGGAATGATTGACATCTATTCTGGTGTCGTTGCATAAGAAAGGAGATGCTTAGTCCATAGTAATTATAGATGTATCAGTATGGGGAATAGTATAAGTAAGCTTTTTTCTAAGTTATTATGTTCAAGGTTAGATAAGTACAGAAGAAGATGATAGATATACAGCCAGGTTTCAGGAAGTAATATAGTGCTACAGACCAGATATTTATTTTGAGTGTGTTGATAAGAAAATACACTAGAGGAAGAGAAAATAGGTTATGTGCAGCTGTTCTGGACTTGAGAGGAGCTTTCGATGAATTAGTTAGGAAGCACCTTACCGAGAGTCCTGCTACAATTAGGATTGCCCTGGAGATTTGTTAGGATATTAGTAGCTCTGTATAGTGTAGTTAAGATCATAGTTTCGACTTGGAAACCGACATTTTTTCTAGGGTAATTAAAATTATTATAAGGGATAAGCGAGGCTGTAGTTTATCTCCTAGGCTATTTTCTTTATTTATAAATGATATAGAGGATTATTGTAGGAGTTGGGCAGCACCATGTATTGAGTTATCGTGTAAATCTATGTTTGCCCTCCTTTTTGCGGGGGGGGCGGATGATATGGTGTTGGTTGCAAAAAGTGGAAAAGAGCTGCAAAGGTTGTTTAGATCTGACCCATGATTATTTAGTTGAGAAGAAGTCAATTTTTAAATGTTGATAAGTCAGCGGTAGTAGTGTTTGGAGAAACAGGGGGACAAAGTAAAAATTTTTATATGAATTTTAGAGAGTTAAACATTGAAAAAGAATTTAGGGATTTAGGGTGCAAGGTTACAAGGTAGGTGCAAGGTGTTTAGGGTGGAAGGTGGAGTAGTCCATGTTGATCTAATGGAGAGAAAAAGACTTGGGGCGATGTGGAGTGTGTTAAAAAGTAGTTTAAGAAAGATAGGCCTAAATGATATTAAATAACGAACAGGATTTTTGATAGTAAGATAAGACCCCTATTTAGTTATGGGTGTGAAATTTGGGATTTGAAAAGGGGGCTAAGTTAGAGAGGATACAGTTAAGTTTTTTTAAGAGATTTATAGGTTAATCTAAGTGATAAGTTTAATGGGTTAGTTTTTAAGAAGTGATTTGGAGTTGAGGAGTGAAAGCGTTATAAGACTATTTAATATGATTAGGTATTGGGAAACATTAGTATCCCTCCCAGAGTAAGGATACTAAAAGCAGCTTACCAAGAAAAAAAAAAATCTTTGATATATAAGAGGGAAGGTTCTTGAACTAGCCAAGTTAAACATATTTTTGGAAAGTTTTGGGGAAGCTAGGCTTCGGGAAGGGGGGGGAGGTTTAGTGGTAGAAAAGGGGCGGTAGCAAAACAAGTTAAGTTTATTTTAGAGAGCCTGGAGATCCAGAAATGGCAATTTGATACATTCTCGTCACCTTCTCTATCTCTGTATGCTAGCATTGAGGACCTATGGGGGAGGGGGGGGGAGGAAGTGTATTTTAAGGTAGGGTTTATAAGGGAGGAATTAAAATGGGTAATATTGGTAAAGGGGGATTTGCAGCATTTGGAGACAGGAGAAAACATTTAGGGAAGATTAGGTCGAAGGCTGGTCCCTATTTTTTGTCCGATGTGTGGAGTCAAAAATGATGATTTAAATTCATTTTTATGTTTTATGAAAGGAGTTAAGAGGTATGAGAGAGGATATTTTTTCCAGGGTGGTTTGAAAGGGAGGAACGAGTGGGTAATATATTAAGAGATAAAAAATTTTGGGGATAAAGAAAATTTTGGAAGGTTTATTGGACTGGGGCATGTAGGATAAAAATCATTTTTCTTTAGATTTGTTTTTTTTATTTTATTTTTGTTTTTTTACAATAAGGGTGTTTTCGTTGATTATTTTTGAAGTATAATGGGTATTAACCATGGCCCAGTAAGGTTTTAGTGTTAATAAATCATATTATATCATATCATCTTACTATAACACCACAAATGGAATTTTGTCCCATCTGTCCTCACCTAGGTTTGAAATAAGGTGCTAACTGATGAATTTTTTTTTTTAATTTTGAAGTCATCTTCGGTCTCCTTGGGTTTTAATTAATAGGAAACACCTTTCATCCACCAAATACTACACAAATCAAGATTCTGATTTTTCATCCCCCTTTGACCTTGCTTTGGGCAACAACGGGGCACAAAGCAATTACATTTTCCAATTCTGATGTCATGAGTTTTTCGGTTTTCCTGGACGCGAATTAATAGGAAAGTGGCCTTTCAATCCAGAAAATAATTTTACATAAATTTGAATTCAAGATTTCCCCCCGTTTTCCCTGAACATTACATTTCATTCTGATGTCTTTTCGTTTTTCTGGACGCGACTTAATAGGAAGTGCTTTCAATTCCAGAAAATTCTTACATAATTTGAATCAAAGATCTTCCCCCGTCCCTCCCCCTGAAACAAGGGTATTTCTGCACGGTTTGATTTTGATCAATTTAAGATACTTTATTAAGAAATTTCTTCTGAACATTTTGTTGCAAAAAAAAATTTGAGCTGCTCAATTACCGACCATTTGACACTTTTTCGTAATTTTTAATGGACTATTTAAATATGAATGAACTTCTACAGATAGTGTCTTCCACAACATCCATTTTTATCTGAAGTTTTATATACGGTACTTATTTTATTTAAAAATAAAAATGAAATAAATGGTTATTAAGAAATTTCAATGTTAGACATGGGCGCCCATATGGGGGGGCAGGGGGGGGGCCCAGGGGGGGCTCTTGCCCCCTCTCTGGCTGAATGAGGCTGCCTTATTTTTTATATTTTTGTTCTGAGATTTCTATTATATAGCATTAAAAAGTAGCAATTAGACGAAGTTTGCCCCCCCCCATGGAATTCAGCTTATGGGCGCCCATGATGTTAGATATGATTTTCTATTCCAAAGAAAATAAAAATAAAAAACTTTTTTTTTCAAACAAAAACTACAAATAAACGTTCGCATGGTGAAAACAATTTTCTCTGTAAATGCTTAATAGTCCATCGTATGCTCTATGTACTAGATGAAAGGTACATGGTTTTTCTTAATTTGAGTTAATTTCAGCTTAATCGCCTATTTTTCAGATTTAAGTCCCATGAGGTGAAAATTGATCCTGTCAAAGGTTAAGATTTTCATGTTCAGGAAAATTACAATATAACCATCTTTCGCTTCAAATATCGTGATACTGACAACAACACGAGACACGGCGAATGTTTTCTCGTTCTCCTTTTTTTTAAGAACTACTAATTTATGCTGGTTAGGATCTAATAAAAAACATGTTTTTTTTTAACAAGAAGTCAGGAGCAAATTAAAACTTAAAACTTTGCTCTTCATTCTAAATTTTTTAGTACCTTTGGAAATTGTACTTATTATTCAAATTAAACAACCCTTTTTTTTTTCAGAAGTCGTTATTAAAGAATTGGAACAAAATTCAAACTTTAGCGTAAACAGCGAGGTGTTAATGAGGCAGAAACCTCCTCATATACGTCATAGTTTCTGTGCGTTTTAAGTTTTTAATGTTGTTCCTTACTTTATGTAAACTTGCTTTTTTAATTTAATTTCTGATCATTTCTTAAATAATTTCGAGATATCCGGCTCCATCTCAACGGAAAAATCCACCAGAAAGGAAATGTCCTCTAGAAAATTCAATCACAGGGAAAATTTACCCCGGACAATTACCGTTAACATCTCCAAAAACTAAAATTGAGTTGACCGAGAAAATAAGACAAAAAAAAGAAGAAGTTCGAATATGAATTCCGGCAAATTCCCCCGGTGTAAATTTCCTCTGAAAAATTCACCCTCAAAACTTTCCTCCCCATGGAAAATTCACTTTGTAAAAAATCCGCAAAGCAGATAATTCAACCCCCCCCCCTCCAAAAAAATGTATGAATACTTCCCAATAAAAATACAATACGTACGCAATGGGCAAAAACTTCAAAACTCACATTGTTTCCCAGGGACTGTAAGGGTCATGTTATCTCCAAAGACGTCTTTATTGGACCTTTCAACTTTGTGAAACAAAATGTTTATCTCAAAATTTTAATCGACGATTTTGGGGAGAAAAGCGCGGGAGGGGGGCACTAGAACCTTTAGTTTCCGCTCAAATGAGCCGTATCCCGATGTTCTAGGACCACTGACTCGATATGATCACCCCCGAGAAAAAAATAATAATAAACATGCATCGGTGATCTTCTTTGGGTAAAAAACACAAAATTCCACATTTTTGCAGCTAGGAGCTTCAAATCCCTTCAGTGTGGTTCTCTGATACGTTGAATCTGATGGTGGGATTTCATTGAGATTCTTTTATTCGTACGGTGTTTCACTTCTTTTTCGAAAATCACACAAATTTTCTGACACTCGTTACCTTCGATGCGTAACACCAAACTTAATTAATCTTTTATATTTCGACTCAGCATAAGAAGCCAATTCCTTTGATAAGTTTTCTTATCACGACCTGTTTGACTATCTATAATGCGAATATGGATTTTGTTTTCGCTTCTATGGCAACAGTGCAACAAATAATTTTACAAAAACTCTGAAGCCAATATCAAAAGGTACTAACAAAAAGGGGGGGGAATCCTGCCATAATAGACCTATCTTATTATTTTATACTAAAGAAGACTTACAGTATGAAGAATCACTTACATTTCCGTTAGAAAAAGATAGACAAATTAGCAGCAAAACGATGCAGCTTTTCATGGTAGCACACTCAAGCTGGGAATAAAACTGGCCAGCAGAAATTTCACCGGAATTGTAGGGAAGATAGCATTTCCAAGAACCGGTCTTTTTCTCTGTTGAACAAATTAACATCTTGAAAATAAAACTTTTCTTTGTCATATAATACAAACCAGATGATCTATCTTGAAAAAGAAGACCTTGGAAATTTTGGTCCCATTATAAAGACCAGATGATACAATTTGCTGGGAGACGCCATAAATACGTGTGATTTTATGTTGTCCAACAGAGCAATGAATTCAAATATCTCTGAGCTTGGAAATAGAGTGCTGGGAATAGTTAAACGAATCCACAACTTAACAAGCATAATTGCTGCTTGAAGATTTATCCCTCATAAGGTGCACCAATTAGCAGGAATACAGAGGTGATCCCCCTCCAGAGATTTTAAAAATTCCCTTTTCTAGTGTTTTCATAAAAAATAAATAGAAAAACTAAAAAATACCACCTCCCCTAAACTATTAAAAAAAAATTGTATTTTATTTTCAACAAATTTGTGCTTTTCTTCTATTTTAATTTTCCAAAAAATCCTTGCACCCCCCCCCCCGACCATAAATTCTCGTGAATTGGTACTCCACTATTCCCTCCCAATTTTTAATCGCTGATATTTAAAAAAGGCCCATCAGAAGGATTACGAAATCAAAACAGGACATAGTTTTTTTTTGTTCAAATGACATATTTCCTTATTTGGCGATATAATGATATGTTCTAAAATTCGTAAAATCTATTAAACCTTTTTTTTTTTTCCACCAGTAAATATTTTTTTTTGTCCTTTACAGAATGGTGGATTTCCATCAGCCTATTAGGATTGGAAAAGCTTGTTCTTAAAACCATTTAAGTACAACTCGGGATGAACTTTCAGATCTATCACAAACATAACAAAAGAGAAAGAAAAAATTTCACTCTTGTTTCAATTTGATCATACTCTAGCATCCTTGATACTTCACATCAGTCATATTCCACCTCCAGGTGCTGTTCATGTTTTGCAGCGATTGCTGCAGCCTAGTAAAGAACGAACAACGACCCATTCTAAAGAAAAGTTTGAAAATAGGTTTTCAAAAAAAACCTGCCAAGTAAGAAAAAATTGCCAATTTTAGCTGATTTGCAAACAGTAACTTATAATTCGGTTATCTTAAAAGTAAAATATTACTGCGGCAACAAATTTTAGGAATTTCGAAAAAGAACATGAATCCTTCAAAATGACGTTGAATCAAAACACATTATTAGAACACCAATGAAAATACTTTTTTGCATGGGATACCTTTTTTCTCTGCCGCTAGTTGAGATATGAAACTTGATAGAGAGCTGTGTAAGTCCTTATTTGAAAGCTAATTTTATGTCAGGTCACTTTTTATAAATCCGACTTGACAACACCATCATCAGTTGTATATGACACCTAAAAGTGCACTTTAGATGCCATTTCACGGGTGGAAAGGCTGAAAGAATGAAAAAGGTACTAGTGCAATCTTAAGGTCGTAAACCCTAAGCCTGAAATTTACAGTCCCCCGTCTTGTATACTCCCCTCCCAACTCACTTAATATTTTTTCATAATGTTTTGATGACTAACAGAATTAGGCTAGAGCAGTGGCTATGCTATTTTAAGCAAGACTAGTGGTGTCAACTCACAAAAAGTTATGGTTGGGCGAGGTAAATTTATTTTCAGTGTATACAGGGGGCATATTCGTTGCTTTTGTTCAGCTTTGTCTTATGAAATATCAAAAAAGGATATTTTTCAATGGAAATACTCCAAACGTCTAGCTGTAACGACATTTCGGTGTCACCGTGGTAACCACTGACAGAATCTTGGATACGACTAATCTTCACGAAATATGTATTCTATTTCAAGCACCCATCTATTTCTAATTCTCAGTTCTCCGTAAATGCTGAAGTGAAAAAAACAATAATAACGGAAGTATACTTGTCGATAAGGGGTTTAACATTCTTTGCTGCATTACTGCAGAACAAAATGCATTCACAACAACACGAATTTGCGTCAAGTATATTAACTACACATCTTAATTTCTTTTAATGACCTTCCCGTCTCAAAATCCGGATATATTTTATATCCAATAATACTTGATTAATAATTGAATTTTTTATTTGCAAACTCTCGAATATGCCAAGGATAGTATATCCCATAGAGTATTCACATGACAAATTTCAGATTTTTATCGGAAGGTTTATGAGACTTGAGAAGATAACAACATTTAATGCCCTATTTTAGCAAAACTCGTGTTGAATTGTATAGATTATTTGCCTAAGTTGGAAAAAATGTCTTTTTTTAAGGTTTATTATCTATATTTTAAAACCTAGAAAACATTCAAAATTAGTTCAAAAAAAGTTTTCAGATAAAAGTAAAGAGTGAATTTGTAACCTAAAAGATTCGTGATATTTCCCTACTTTTGGAGAATTCTCAAAACCAGGTCACTTAAGGATTTTTCTGTTTCTCATCCGGTTTTGATGCCTCTGTTAACTATATTCAGTAAATCACTTGTTTTTTTTTTATAATTCACAATTGGCAAGGGAATAAGATAAGACAAGATATATTTTTCATTAGATACACATACAATATTACATGTTATTATTCCCCCAAAGGCTCGTTGGCGTGTACAAAGGGGGAAGACCAATGAGTTTTGCTTACTCAGAGATGAAAAGTGAAACTATGTATCACCAGCTAGTTTTATTTAAAACAGTTTTTCAAGAAAAAACTGTTGCATAGACTACGAAGCAAAAATTTTTAATCGGTTATGTTTCAACTTCGCTCTTTGCTTTCATAAGAAAAACGTTTTTTTTGTTTTTTTTTTTAATTAAGCACTGCCACTAACGGTTGACAAAACTTTATATTGACTGCAACATAAACGCAAAGAAATAATAGCTCCTTGAGGTAAATGACTCTGTTGGGATAAAGACATATTTTTTACTATGTTTTGACTTGAACTTTTTTTTACAAAAATGTTCTTTGAAAAAAAAATTTACTTGAAATCTTTTTTTTAACAAAATTCCTCTTTTTTGGCCTTAATTTGCACTCTTTTTAGACGTCGGCAGTTGGTGACCCTGCGCTAGAATACTCACACGCGTAAGATGTGGATGTTCCCAATATCTTGCAATTCCTTATGACCTTTTCATTAAAAAACAAATCCGTTTTTATCTCCTTCTCCCTGAAATGCGGGCGTTTCTAGATTAAAAGCAGATGCTTTGGGCTTAGTCACGAGTCGTCCAAAGAATTTAAACATTAAATGGTTTTTTATCAACATTTGTTTTCTTAAACTAAGTAGTAAATTTTTATTATGTGATTTATTATTAAACCGAGTTTGGTATAAATTCTTAAAAAAATTCAGAAGTTTTTGTAAATATTAATAAGTAAACGACGTTAAAACTTAAAAACGAACAGAAATTCTCCTCAGTAGAGCTATCCCCGATTCTTGTACTAAACTTTAGCTTTTTATTTATTGAAGGTATTTTTTATGATTATCAAACAGTTCGTGGTAGCGATGCGGCTCAATAGTAACCGAAACTCTAAGAAACAGAGTCTTGATGACAATAGACGTATTAAAAGAGTCAAATTTTTATGATTTTTCAAAATATGCTTTTTCATAATTTTATTCATCAAATTTAGTGGCACCCATCGAAATTCACAAGCCTGGGAAAATTTGCCCAACTTTTGAAAAAGGCAGGAAACACCCCTAAAACATCAATCATCTTAACAAAAATCACAACATCGGGTTCAGCATATTGGAGAAGCCTACTGTAGAGGCTTCAGACTCCTGCGTTCAAAAATGTGAAATTTTACATTTTTTTATCAGAAGAAAGATCACGGATGCGTCTTTATTTGTTTTTTGTATTTTTTTTCTTTCCCCAGAGGGGATCACATCGAATAGTAATCGTAGAAGATCTAGAGCCCTTTCAAGTGACCAAACATATTGGAGGGCAGCTGGCCCCCTCCCACGCTCATTTTTTCCCAAAGTTACCAGATCAAAATTTTGAGATGGCTATTGTTCAGCATAGACGAAAAATAAAATAACTACGGTAGGTCTTTGAGGATGGCTTAACTCCCCGGTCCCTGGCGGTAGGGCTGCAAGCTATGAACTTTGCCCATTGTTTCCCCAATTTCCGATCACAAGGAGCCCTGGTACGGGTACCAACAGCCAATTGTAGTGAGAACTTACTTCTGACTGTACATACAAGTCACTAACAATTTTCCTTCTAATCTACCAAACTTTCTTCGTACATATTACACTGATAAAAAAGAGACTCTGATTACTCTGAAAAAAGAGAAAAAAACTGAATGGGCTAATTTGTGAACTTTGCACCAGCATAAACTATGATGTGTACCAACACACCATTTGGTTATGTATATGTACCATGCTCCAGGGCACCAGTACTACCTTACAGTAGGAAAACATATGTAGACTAATTTACTATTTGATACCTGCTCCATTCTCCAGTTTGATGTTTACCACAACAGAATATGCAGGTAAATATTTCAAAGCTTTTAGTGGTTGTAAGCATAAAGACAATCGTCCAAGTGATGACGTTTTTTTAATAAGAGGCTAAGCACTTTATGGGAGGTTTGGAAAAAATTATGGGTAGGATGTATCAATGTTTCAAAAACGGTATACAAGATCACTTTACGCGATATAGGCTATTAAACATTAATCACTAAGTCAAGACTTAATGAATTAGAAATCATGGTCAAAACGGAAGTCCCAAGTAATCGTCATGCGAGAAGTAAGGGTGTGCACAGTTTGAAACTTACATGGAAACTTACACCTGAGACACTACAGTTTCAAGTGCCCATTTTAAAAAGCGACCAATCCTTTTATACCAATAATGTGGTCAAACACGTTTTGAGAGTATCGTCGAGATTGTATAACACAATCAGACTGTTTTTTTGCTATAGGGAAGATGTCACTTTAATCAGCAGAATGTCGCTTTGATTGCAGGGAAAGCAGGCAAACTATAGGGGAGAATGTCCCTTTGATCGCAGGGAAAGCAGACAAACTATAGGGGACATTTCACTTTGATCGCAAAGAAATCAAGCAACCTATAGGGGAGAATGTCCCTTTGATCGCAAGGAAAGCAGACAAACTATAGGCGAGATGTCGCTTTGATCGCAATGAAAGCAGACAAACTATAGGGGGGATGTCACTTTGATCGCAAAGAAATCAGACAACCTATAGGGAAAATGTCACTTTGATCGTAGAGAAAGCAGACAAACTATAGGGGAGAATGTCGCTTTGATTGCAAGGAAAGCAGACAAACTATAGGGGAGATATCGCTTTGATCGCAAAGAAATGAAACAACCTATAGGGGAGTATGTCGCTTTGATTGCAAAGAAATTAAACAACCTTTAGGAGAGAATGTCGCTTTAATTGCAGGGAAAGCAGACAAACTATAGGGGAGATGTCGCTTTGATCACAAAGAAATCAGACAACCTATAGGGGAGAATGTCGCTTTCATCACAGGGAAAGCAGACAACTATAGGGGAGAATGTTCCTTTGATCGCAGGGAAAGCAGAAAAACTATAGGGGACATTTCACTTTGATCGCAAAGAAATAAGACAACCTATAGGGGAGAATGTCCCTTTGATCGCAGGGAAAGAAGACAAACTATAGGGGAGATGTCGCTTTGATCGCAAAGAAATAGACAACCTATAGAGGAGAATTTCGCTTTGATCGCAGGGAAAGCAGACAACCTATAGAGAAGAATGACGCTTTGATCGCAAGGAAATCAGACAACCTATAGGGGAGAATGTCGCTTTGATCACAGGGAAAGCAGACAAACTATAGGGGAGAATGTCCCTTTGATCGCAGGGAAAGCAGACAAACTATAGGGGACATTTCACTTTCATCGCAAAGAAATTAGACAACCTATAGGGGAGAATGTCCCTTTGATCACAAGGGAAGCAGACAAACTATAGGGGAGATGTCGCTTTGATCGCAAAGAAATCAAGACAACCTATAGGGATGAATTTCGCTTTGTTCGCAGGGAAAGCAGACAAACTAATGTTTGTCTGCAGGCAAAGCAGACTATAGGGGAGATGCTGTTTTGATCGCAAAGAAATCAGACAACCTATAGGGGAGAATTTTGCTTTGATCGCAGGGAAAGCAGACAAACTATAGGCGGGGGATGTCACTTTGATAACAAAGAAATCAGACAACTTATAGGGAAGAATGTCGCTTTGATCGCAAGGAAAGCAGACAAACTAATGTTTGTCTGCAGGGAAAGCAGACTATAGGGGAGATGCTGTTTTGATCGCAAAGAAATCAGACAACCTATAGGGGAGAATTTCGCTTTGATCGCAGGGAAAGCAGACAAACTATAGGCGGGGGATGTCAGTTTAATCGCAAAGAAATCAGACAACTTATAGGGAAGAATGTCGCTTTGTTCGCAGGAAAAGCAGAAAAACTATAGGGAAGATGTCGCTTTAATCAGCAGAATGTCGCTTTGATTGCAGGGAAAGCAGGCAAACTACCGGGGAGAATGTCCCTTTGATCGCAGGGAAAGCAGACAAACTATAGGGGACATTTCACTTTGATCGCAAAGAAATCAAACAACCTATAGGGGAGAATGTCCCTTTGATCGCAAGGAAAGCAGACAAACTATAGGCGAGATGTCGCTTTGATCGCAAACAATCAGACAACCTATAGGGGAGAACGTCCCTTTGATCGCAATGAAAGCAGAAAAACTATAGGGGGGATGTCACTTTGATCGCAAAGAAATCAGACAACCTATAGGGAAAAATATCACTTTGATCGCAGGGAAAGCAGACAAACTATAGGGGAGAATGTCGCTTTGATCGCAAGGAAAGCACACAAACTATAGGGGAGATATCGCTTTGATCGCACAGAAATGAAACAACCTATAGGGGATTATGTCGCTTTGATTGCAAAGAAATTAAACAACCTTTAGGAGACAATGTCGCTTTAATTGCAGGGAAAGCAGACAAACTATAGGGGGGATGTCGCTTTGATCGCAAAGACATCAGACAACCTATAGGGAAGAATGTCGCTTCGATCGCAGGAAAAGCAGACAAACTATAGGGGAGAATGTTGCTTTGATCGCAGGGAAAGCAGACAAACTATAGGGGATATGTCGCTTTGATAGCAAAGAAATCAGACAACCTATAGGGGAGAATGTCCCTTTGGTCGCAGGGAAATCAGACAAACTATAGGGGAGATGTCGCTTTGATCACAAAGAAATCAAACAACCTATAGGGGAGAATGTCACTTTGATAGCCAAGAAATCAGACAACCAATAGGGAAGAATTTTGCTTTGATCGCAAAGACATCAGACAACCTATAGGGGATAATTTCGCTTTGATCGCAAATAAATCCGACAATCTATAGGGGTGAATGTCACTTCAATCACAGGGAAAGCAGACAAACTACAGGGGGGATGTCACTTTGATCGGAAAGAAATCAGACAACTTATAGGGAAGAATTTCACTTTGATCGCAGGGAAATCAGACACACTATAGGGGAGAATGTCGCTTTGATCGCAGAGAAAGCAGACAAACTATAGGGAAGATGTCGCTTTAATCAGCAGGGAAAGCAGAAAACCTATAGAGGAGAATATCACTTTGATCGCAGGGAAAGTAGACATCCTATAGGGGAGAATGTCGCTTTTTTCAGAGGAAAGGCTGACAACCTGTAGAGGAGAATGTCGCTTTGATCGCAGGGAAAGCAGACAAACAATAGAAGGGATGTTGCTTTGATCACAGGGAAAGCTGACAAACCATAGGGGGGATGTCGCTTTGATCGCAAAGAAATCAGACGACCTATAGGGAAGAATGTCACTTTGATCTCAGGGAAAGTAGACAAACTATAGGGAAGATGTCGCTTTAATCAGCAGGGAAAGCAGAAAACCTATTGAGGAGAATATCGCTTCGATTGCAGGGAAAGTAGAAAAAATATAAAGGAGATGTCAATTTGATCTCAAAGAAATCAGACAACCTATAGGGTGAATGTCTCTTTGATCACAGGAAAAGCAGACAAACTATAGGGGAAATGTCGCTTTGATCGCAAAGAAATTAGCCAACCTATAGGGGAGAATGCCCCTTTGATCGCAGGGAAAGCAGACAAACTATAGGGGAGATATGTAGCTTTGATCGCAAAGAAATCAGACAACCTATAGGGGAGAATGTTGCTTTGATAACAAAGAAATCCGACAACCTATAGGGTTATCTTGTCAACCTATAGGGTAATGTCGCTTTGATCGCAGGGAAAGAAGACAACCTATAGGGGGGATGTCACTTTGATCGCAAAGAAATCAGACAACATATAGCGAAGAATGTCGCTTTGATCGCAGGGAAAGCAGACAAATTATAGGGGAGAATGTTGCTTTGATTGCAGGGAAAGCAGACAAACAATAGAGGAGACTATCGGTTTGATCGCAGGGAAAGCTGAAAAACTATAGGGTAGAACGTCCCTTTGATCGCAAGGAAAGCAGACAAACTATAGGGGGGTGTCACTTTGATCGCAAAGAAATCAAACAACCTATAGGGAAGAATGTCACTTTGATCGCAGGGAAACCAGACAAACTAATGTTTGTCTGCAGGGAAAGCAAACAAACTATAGGGGAGATGCCGTTTTGATCACAAAGAAATCAGACAACCTATAGGAGAGAATGTCCTTTTGATCGCAGGGAAAGCAGACAAACTATAGGGAAGATGTCGCTTTGATCGCAAAGAAATCAGACAACCTCTAGGGAAGAATTTTGCTTTGATCGCAAAGATATCAAGACAACCTATAGGGGTGAATTTCGCTTTGAACGCGAGGAAAGTAGACAAACTATAGGGGGGGGGGTGTCACTTTGATCGCAAAGAAATCAGACAACTTATAGGGAAGAATGTCGCTTTGATCGCAGGGAAAGCAGACAAACTATAAGGAAGATTTTGCTTTAATCAGCAGAATGTCGCTTTGATCGCAGGGAAAGCAGACAAACTATAGGGGAGAATGTCCCTTTGAACGCATGGAAAGCAGACAAACTATAGGGGAGATGTCGCTTTGATCGCAAAGAAATCAGACAACCTATAGGGGAGAACGTCCCTTTGATCGCAAGGAAAGCAGACAAACTATAGGGGGGATGTCACTTTGATCGCAAAGAAATCAAACAACCAATAGAGAAGAATGTCACTTTGATCGCAGGGAAAGCAGACAAACTATAGGGAAGATGTCGCTTTGATCACAAGGAAATCAGACAACCTATAGGGGAGAATGTCGCTTTGATAGCAAGGAAATCAAGCAAACTATAGGGGAAATTGTCCCTTTGATCGCAGGGAAAGCAGACAACCTATAGGGGACATTTCACTTTGATCGCAAAGAAATCAGACAGCCTATAGGGGAGAATGTACCTTTATCGCAAGGAAAGCAGACAAACTATAGGGGAGATGTCGCTTTGATCGTAAAGAAATCAGACAGCCTATAGGGGAGAATGTCGCTTTGATCACAGGGAAATTAGACAACCTATAGGGGAGAATGTCCCTTTGATCGCAAGGGAAGCAGACAAACTATAGGGGAGATGTCGCTTTGATCGCAAAGAAATCAGACAACCTATAGCGGAGAACGTCCCTTTGATCGCAAAGAAATCAAGACAACCTATAGGTGTGAATTTCGCTTTGATCGCAGGGAAAGCATACAAACTAATGTTTCTCTCTGCAGGGAAAGCAGACAAACTATAGGGAAGGTGTCGCTTTGATCGCAAAGAAATCAGACAACTTATAGGGAAGAATTTCGCTTTGATCGCAAAGAAATCAAGACAACCTATAGGCGTGAATTTCGCTTTGATCGCAGGGAAAGCAGACAACTATAGGGGGGGGATGTCACTTTGAACGCAAAGAAATCAGACATCTTATAGGGAAGAATGTCACTTTGATCGCAGGGAAAGCAGAAAAACTATAGGAAGATGTCGCTTTAATCAGCAGAATGTCACTTTGATTGCAGTTAAAGCAGGCAAACTATAGGGAGAATGTCCCTTTGATCGCAGGGAAAGCAGACAAACTATAGGGGACATTTCACTTTGATCGCAAAGACATCAAACAATCTATAGGGGAGAATGTCCTTTGATCGAAAGGAAAGCAGACAAACTATAGGGGGGATGTCATTTTGATCGCAAAGAAATCAGACAACCTATAGGGAAGAATGTCACTTTGATCGCAGCAGACAAAACTATAGCAGACAAACTATAGTGGAGAATGTTGCTTTGATCGCAGGGAAAGCAGACAAACTATAAGGAAGATGTCGCTTTAATCAGCAATGAAAGCAGAAAACCTATAGAGGAGAATATCGCTTTGATCGCAGAGGAAAGCAGACAAACTATAGGGAGAATGTCCCTTTAATCGCAAGGAAAGCACACAAACTATAGAGGAGATGTCGCTTTGATCGCAAACAAATCAAACAACCTATAGGGGAGAACGTCCCTTTGATCGCAAGGAAGGCAGACAAACTATAGAGGGGATGTCACTTTGATCGCAAAGAAATCAGACAACCTATAGGGAAGAATGTCACTTTGATCGCAGGGAAAGCAGACAAACTATAGGGAAGAGTGTTGCTTTGATCGCAGGGAAAGCAGACAAACTATAGGGGAGCAAACAAATCAGACAAATCAGATATTTGATTACAAACAAATCAGACAACCTATAGCGGAGAAACGTCCCAGTGATGTCACAAGGAAAGCAGACAAACTATAGGGGGGATGTCACTTTCATCGCAAAGAAATCAGACAACCTATAGGGAAGAATGTCGCTTCGATCGCAGGGAAAGCAGACAAACTATAGGGAAGAGTGTTGCTTTGATCGCAGGGAAAGCAGACAAACTATAAGGAAGATGTCGCTTCAATCAGCATTAAAAGCAGAAAAAAACCTATAGAGGAGAATATCGCTTTGATCGCAGAGGAAAGCGGACAAACTATAGGGGAGAATGTCCCTTTAATCGCAAGGAAAGCACACAAACTATAGAGGAGATGTCGCTTTGATCGCAAACAAATCATACAACCTATAGGGGAGAACGTCCCTTTGATCGCAAGGAAGGCAGACAAACTATAGAGGGGATGTCACTTTGATCGCAAAGAAATCAGACAACCTATAGGGAAGAATGTCACTTTGATTGCAGGGAAAGCAGACAAACTATAGGGGAGAATGTCGCTTTGATTGCAAAGAAATTAAACAGCCTTTAGGAGAGAATGTCACTTTGATTGCAGGGAAAGCAGACAAACTATAGGGGGGATGTCGCTTTGATCGCAAAGATATCAGACAACCTATAGGGAAGAATGTCGCTTCGATCGCAGGGAAAGCAGACGAACTATAGGGGCGAATGTTGCTTTGATCGCAGGGAAAGCAGACAAACTATAGGGAAGATGTCACTTTAATCAGCAAGGAAAGCAGAAAACCTATAGAGGAGAATATCACTTCGATCGCAGAGGAAAGCGGACAAACTATAGGGGAAATGTCGCTTTGATCGCAAAGAAATCAGACAACCTATAGGGGAGAATGTCCCTTTGGTCGCAGGGAAAGCAGACAAACTATAGGGGAGATGTCGCTTTGATCGCAAAAAATCAGACAACCTATAGGGTAGAATGTCACTTTGATCGCAAAGAAATCAGACAACCTATAGGGGATAATTTCGCTTTGATCGCATAGAAATCAGACAATCTATAGGAGAGAATGTCGCTTCAATCGCAGGGAAAGCAGACAAACTATAGGGGGGATGTCACTTTGATCGGAAAGAAATCAGACAACTTATAGGGAAGAATGTCACTTTGATCGAAGGGAAAGCACACAAACTATAGGGGCGAATGTCGCTTTGATCGCAGAGAATGCACACAAACTATAGGGAAGATGTCGCTTTAATCAGCAGGGAAAGCAAAAAACCTATAGAGGAGAATATCGCTTTGATCGCAGGGAAAGCAGACAACCTATAGAGGAGAATGTCACTTTTTTGCAGGATAGGCAGACAACCTGTAGAGGAGAATGTCGCTTTGATCGCAGGGAAAGCAGACAAACTGTAGGAGGGATGCTGCTTTGATCGCAGTTCCCTGCGAAAGAAGTGAGTTCGCTGCACTTTTTTCGCAGGAAAGGCAGACAACCTGTAGAGGAGAATGTCGCTTTGATCGCAAGAAAAGCAGACAAACTATAGGGGCGATGTCGCTTTGATCGCAAAGAACTCAGACAACCTATAGGGAAGAATGTCACTTTGATCGCAGGGAAAGCAGACAAACTATAGGGAAGATGTCGCTTTAATCAGCAGGGAAAGCAGAAACCTATAGAGGAGATTATCGCTTCGATCGCAGGGAAAGTAGAAAAAATATAGAGGAGATGTCAATTTGATCACAAAGAAATCACACAACCTATAGGGATGAATGTCTCTTTGATCACAGGGAAAGCAGACAAACTATAGGGGAAATGTCGCTTTGATCGCAAACGAATCAGACAACCTATAGGGGAGAATGTCGCTTTGATCGTAGGGAAAGAAGAACAACCTATAGGGGGGATGGCCCTTTCATCGCAAAGAAATCAGACAACCTATAGCGAAGAAAGTCACTTTGGTCGCAGGGAAAGCAGACAAACTAATGTTTGTCTGCAAGAAAAGCAGACAAACTATAGGGGAGATGCCGTTTTGATCGCAAAGAAATCAGACAACCTATAGAAGAGAATTTCGCTTTGATCGCAAAGAAATCAAGACAACCTATAGGGGTGAATTTCGCTTTGAACGCGAGGAAGGCAGACAAACTGTAGGGGGGGCGTCACTTTGATCGCAAAGAAATCAGACAACTTATAGGGAAGAATGTCGCTTTGATCGCAGGGAAAGCAGACAACCATAAGGAAGATTTCGCTTTAATCAGCAGAATGTCGCTTTGATCGCAGGGAAAGCAGTCAAACTATAGGGGAGAATGTCCCTTTCATCACAGGAAAAGAAGACAAACTATAGGGGACATTTCACTTTGATCGCAAAGAAATCAGACAACCTATAGGGGAGAATGTCCCTTTAATCGCAAGGAAAGCAAACAAAATATAGGGGACATATCACTTTGATCGCAAAGAAATCAGAAAACCTATAGGGGAGAAGGTCCCTTTATCGCAAGGAAAGCAGACAAACTATAGGGAGATGTCGCTTTGATTGCAAAGAAATCAGACAACCTATAGGGGAGAACGTCCCCTTTGATCGCAAAGAAATCAAGACAACCTATAGGGGTGAATTTCGCTTTGATCGCAGGGAAAGCAGACAAACTAATGTATATCGCAAACAAATCAGACAACCTATAGGGAAGAATGTAGCTTTGATCGCAAAGAAATCAGACAACCTATAGGGGAGAATGTCGCTTCGATCGCAGGGAAAGCAGACAAACTATAGGGGGATGTCACTTTGATCGGAAAGAAATCAGACAACTTATAGGGAAGAATGTCACTTTGATCGCAGGGAAAGCACACAAACTATAGGGGAGAATGTCACTTTGATCGCAAAGAAATAACACAACCTATAGGGGAGAATGTCCGTTTGATCGCAGGGAAAGCAGACAAAATATAGGGGAGAATGTCGCTTTGATCGCAAAGAAATCAGACAACCTATGGGGGAGAATGTCGCTTTGATCACAGGGAAAGCAGACAAACTATAGGGAGAATGTCCCTTTGATCGCAGGGAAAGCAGACAAACTATAAGGCACATTATCAGTTTGATCGCAAAGAAATAAGACAACCTATAGGGGAGAATGTCCCTTTGATCGCAGGGAAAGCAGACAAACTATAGGGGAGATGTCGCTTTGATCGCAAAGAAATAAGACAACCTATAGGGGAGAATTTCGCTTTGATCGCAGGGAAAGCAGACAACCTATAGAGAAGAATGACGCATTCACGCAAGGAAATCAGACAAAATATAGGGGAGAATGTCGCTTTGATCGCAGGGAAAGCAGACAAACTATAGGGGAGAATGTCCCTTTGATCGCAGGGAAAGAAGACAAACTATAGGGGACATTTCACTTCGATCGCAAAGAAATTAGACAACCAATAGGGGAGAATGTCCCCTTGATCGCAAAGGAAGCAGACAAACTATAGGGGAGATGTCGCTTTGATCGCAAAGAAATCAGACAACCTATAGCGGAGAACGTCCCTTTGATCGCAAAGAAATCAAGACAACCTATAGGGGTGAATTTCGCTTTGATCGCAGGGAAAGCAGACAAACTAATGTTTCTCTGCAGGGAAAGTAGACAAAGTATAGGGGAGATGCCGTTTTGATCGCAAAGAAATCAGACAACCTATAGGGGAGAATGTCCTTTTGATCGCAGGGAAAGCAGACAAACTATTGGGAAGATGTCGCTTTGATCGCAAAGAAATCAGACAACCTATTGGGAAGATGTCGCTTTGATCGCAAAGAAATCGGACAACTTATAGGGAAGAATGTCGCTTTGATCGCAAAGAAAGCAGAAAAACTATAGGGAAGATGTTGCTTTAATCAGCAGAATGTCGCTTTGATTGCAAGGAAAGCAGACAAACTATAAGGGAGATATCGCTTTGATCGCAAAGAAATGAAACAACCTATAGGAGATTATGTCGCTTTGATTGAAAAGAAATTAAACAACCTTTAGGAGAGAATATTGCTTTGATTGCAGGGAAAGCAGACAAACTATAGGGGGGATGTCACTTACATCATCGCAAAGAAATCAGACAACCTATAGGGAAGAATGTCACTTTGATCACAGGGAAATGTCGCAGAGAATGTCGCTTTCATCACAGGGAAAGCAGACAAACTATAGGGGAGAATGTCCCTCTGATCGCGGGGAAAGCAGACAAACTATAGGGGACATTTCACTTTGATCGCAAAGAAATTAGACAACCTATAGGGGAGAATGTCCCTTTGATCGCAGGGAAAGGAGACAAACTATAGGGGAGATGTCGCTTTAATCGCAAAAAAATAAGACAACCTTTAGGGGAGAATTTCGCTTTGATCGCAGGGAAAGCAGACAACCTATAGAGAAGAATGACGCTTTGATCGCAAGGAAATCAGACAACCTATAGGGGAGAATGTCGCTTTGATCACAGGGAAAGCAGACAAAGTATAGGGGAGAATGTCCCTTTGATCGCAGGGAAAGCAGACAAACTATAGGGGACATTTCATTTTGATCGCAAAGAAATTAGACAACCTATAGGGGAGAATGTCCCTTTGATCGCAAAGGAAGCAGACAAACTATAGGGGAGATGTCGCTTTGATCGCAAAGAAATCAGACAACCTATAGAAGAGAACGTCCCTTTGATCGCAAAGAAATCAAGACAACCTATAGGGATGAATTTCGCTTTGATCGCAGGGAAAGCAGACAAACTAATGTTTGTCTGCAGGGAAAGCAGACTATAGGGGAGATGCTGTTTTGATCGCAAAGAAATCAGATAACCTATAGGGGAGAATTTCGCTTTGATCGCAGGGAAAGCAGACAAACTATAGGCGGGGGATGTCACTTTGATCGAAAAGAAATCAGACAACTTATAGGGAAGAATGTCGCTTTGATCGCAGGGAAAGCAGAAAAACTATAGGGAAGATGTCGCTTTGATCGCAAAGAAATCAGACAACCTATAGGGGAGAATTTTGCTTTGATCGCAGGGAAAGCAGACAAATTATAGGCGGGAGATGTCACTTTAATCGCAAAGAAATCAGACAACTTATAGGGAAGAATGTCGCTTTGATCGCAGGAAAAGCAGAAAAACTATAGGGAAGATGTCGCTTTAATAAGCAGAATGTCGCTTTGATTGCAGGGAAAGCAGGCAAACTATAGGGGAGAATGTCCCTTTGATCGCAGGGAAAGCAGACAAACTTTAGGGGGCATTTCACTTTGATCGCAAAGAAATCAAACAACCTATAGGGGAGAATGTCCCTTTGATCGCAAGGAAAGCAGACAAACTATAGGGGAGATGTCGCTTTGATCGCAAACAAATTAGACAACCTATAGGGGAGAACGTCCCTTTGATCGCAAGGAAAGCAGACAAACTATAGGGGGGATGTCACTTTGATCGCAAAGAAATCAGACACCTATAGGGAAAAATGTCACTTTGATCGCAGGGAAAGCAGACAAACTGTAGGGGAGAATGCCGCTTTGATCGCAAGGAAAGGAGACAAACTATTGGGGAGATATCGCTTTGATCGCAAAGAAATCAGACAACCTATAGCGGAGAACGTCCCTTTGATCGCAAAGAAATAAAGACAATCTATAGGGGTGAATTTCACTTTGATCGCAGGGAAAGCAGACAAACTAATGTTTCTCTGCAGGGAAAGCAGACAAACTATAGGGGAGATGCCGTTTTGATCGCAAAGAAATCAGACAACCTATAGGGGAGAATGTCCTTTTGATCGCAGGGAAAGCAGACAAACTATTGGGAAGATGTCGCTTTGATCGCAAAGAAATCATACAACCTATAGGGAAGAATTTGGCTTTGATCGCAAAGAAATCAAAACAACCTATAGGCGTGAATTTCGCTTTGATCGCAGGGAAAGCAGACAAACTATAGGGGGTGGGGATGTCAATTTGAACGCAAAGAAATCGGACAACTTATAAGGAAGAATGTTGCTTTGATCGCAAGGAAAGCAGAAAAATTATAGGGAAGATGTTGCTTTAATCAGCTGAATGTCGCTTTGATTGCAGGGAAAGCTGGCAAACTATAGGTGAGAATGTCCCTTTGATCGCAGGGAAAGCAGACAAACTATAGGGACATTTCACTTTGATCGCAAAGAAATCAAACAATCTATAGGGGAGAATGTCCATTTGATCGCAAGGAAAGCAGACAAACTATGGGGGATGTCACTTTGATCGCAAAGAAATCAGACAACCTATAGGGAAGAATGTCACTTTGATCGCAGGGAAAGCAGACAAACTATAGGGGAGATATCGCTTTGATCGCAAAGAAATGAAACAACCTATAGGGGAGTATGTCGCTTTGATTGCAAAGAAATTAAACAACCCTTAGGAGAGAATGTCGCTTTGATTGCAGGGAAAGCAGACAAACTATAAGGGGGATGTCGCTTTGATCGCAAAGACATCAGACAACCTATAGGGAAGAATGTCGCTTTGATCGCAGGGAAAGCAGACAAACTATAGGGGAGCAAACAAATCAGACAACCTATAGGGGAGAACGTCCCTTTGATCACAAGGAAAGCAGACAAACTATAGGGGGTATGTCACTTTCATCGCAAAGAAATCAGACAACCTATAGGGAAGAATGTCACTTTGATCGCAGGGAAAGCAGACAAACTATAGGGGAGAATGTCGCTTTGATCGCAAGGAAAGCAGAATTAGTATAGGGGAGAAGTCGCTTTGATCACAAAGAAATCAGACAACCAATAGGGGAGAATGTCGCTTTTTTTCGCAAAGAAATCAGACAACCTATAGGGGAGAATTTCGCTTTCATCACAGGGAGAGCAGACAAACTATAGAGGAGAAGGTCCCTTTGATCGCAGGGAAAGCAGACAAACTATAGGGGACATTTCACTTTGATCGCAAAGAAATAAGACAACCTATAGGGGAGAATGTCCCTTTGATCGCAGGGAAAGCAGACAAACTATAGGGGAGATGTCGCTTTAATCGCAAAGAAATAAGACAACCTATAGGGGAGAATTTCGCTTTGATCGCAGGGAAAGCAGACAACCTATAGAGAAGAATGACGCTTTGATCGCAAGGAAATCAGACAACCTATAGGGGAGAATGTCGCTTTGATCACAGGGAAAGCAGACAAACTATAGGGGAGAATGTCCCTTTGATCGCAGAGAAACCAGACAAACTATAGGGGATATTTCACTTTGATCGCAAAGAAATTAGACAACCTATAGGGGAGAACGTCCCTTTGATCGCAAAGAAATCAAGACAACCTATAGGGATGAATTTCGCTTTGATCGCAGGGAAAGCAGACAAACTAATGTTTGTCTGCAGGGAAAACAGACTATAGGGGAGATGCGCTTTTGATCGCAAAGAAATCAGACACCCTATAGGGGAGAATTTCGCTTTGATCGCAGGGAAAGCAGACAAACTATAGGCGGGGGATTTCACTTTGATCGCAAAGAAATCAGACAACTTATAGGGAAGAATGTCGCTTTGATCGCAGGGAAAGCAGAAAAACTATAGGGAAGATGTCGCTTTGATCGCAAAGAAATAAGACAACCTATAGGAGAGAATTTCGCTTTGATCACAGGGAAAGCAGACAAACTATAGGCGGGGGGTGTCACTTTAATCGCAAAGAAATCAGACAACTTATAGGGAGGAATGTCGCTTTGATCGCAGGAAAAGCAGAAAAACTATAGGGAAGATGTCGCTTTAATCAGCAGAATGTCGCTTTGATTGCAGGGAAAGCAGACAAACTATAGGGGATATTTCACTTTGATCGCAAAGAAATCAAACAACCTATAGGGGAGAATGTCCCTTCGATTGCAGGGAAAGCAGACAAACTATAGGGGACATTTCACTTTGATCGCAAAGAAATCAAACAACCTATAGGGGAGAATGTCCCTTTGATCGTAAGGAAAGCAGACAAACTATAGGGGAGAAAAACGCTTTGATCGCAAAGAAATCAGACAACCTATAGTGGAGAATGTCCCTTTATCGCAAGAAAAGCAGACAAACTATAGGGGAGATGTCGCTTTGATCGCAAAGAAATCAGACAACCTATAAGGAGAACGTCCCTTTGATCGCAAAGAAATCAAGACAACCTATAGGGCTGAATTTCACTTTGATCACAGGGAAAGCAGACAAACTAATGTTTGTCTGCACGGAAAGCAGACAAACTAATGTTTGTCTGCAGGGAAAGCAGACAAACTAAAGAGGAGATGCCGTTTTGATCGCAAAGAAATCAAACAACCTATAGGGGAGAATGTCCTTTTGATCGCAGGGAAAGCAGACAAACTATAGGGAAGATGTTGCTTTGATCGCAAAGAAATCAGACAACCTATAGGGAAGAATTTCACTTTGATCGCAAAGAAATCAAGACAACCTATAGGGGTGAATTTCGCTTTGAATGCGGGAAAGCAGACAACCTATAGCGGAGAATGTCCTTTTGATCGCAGGGAAAGCAGACAAACTATAGGGAAGATGTCGCTTTGATTGCAAAGAAATGAGACAACCTATAGGGAAGAATTTCGCTTTGATCGCAAAGAAATCAGACAACCTATAGGGGAGAATGTCCCTTTATCGCAAGGAAAACAGACAAACTATAGGGGACATTTCACTTTGATGGCAAAGAAATCAGACAACCTATAGGGGAGAATGTCCCTTTGATCGCAAGGAAAGCAGACAAACTATAGGGGAGATGTCTCTTTGATCGCAAAGAAATCAGACAACCTATAGGGGAGAACGTCCGTTTCATCGCAAGGAAAGCAGGCAAACTATAGGGGGGATGTCACTTTGATCGAAAAGAAATCAAACATCCTATAGGGAAGAATATAACTTTGATCGCAGGGAAAGCAGACAAACTATAGGGGAGATGTCACTTTGATCGCAAAGAAATGAAACAACCTGTAGGGGAGTATGTCGCTTTGATTGCAAAGAAATTAAACTACCTATAGGAGAGATTGTCGCTTTGATCGCAGGGAAAGCAGACAAACTATAGGGGGGATGTCGCTTTGATCGCAAAGACATCAGAAAACCTATAGGGAAGAATGTCGCTTTGATCGCAGGGAAAGAAGACAAACTATAGGGGAGAATGTTGCTTTGATCGTAGGGAAAGCAGACAAACTATACGGAAGATGTCGCTTTAATCATCACGGAAAGCAGAAAAAATATAGAGAAGAATATCGCTTTGATCACAGAGGAAAGCGGACAAACTATAGGGGATATGTCGCTTTGATCGCAAAGAAATCAGACAACCTATAGGGGAGAATGTCCCTTTGGTCGCAGGCAAAGCAGACAAACTATAGGGGAGATGTCGCTTTGATCGCAAAGAAAGCAGGCAGCCTATGGGGGAGAATGTCACTTTGATCTCAAACAAATCAGACAACCTATAGGGAAGAGAATGTCGCTTTGATCGCAAAGAAATGAGACAACCTATAGGGGTTAATTTCGCTTTGATCGCAAAGAAATCAGACAATCTATAGGGGAGAGTGTCGCTTCGATCGCAGGGAAAGCAGACAAACTATAGGGGGGATGTCACTTTGATCGGAAAGAAATCAAACAACTTATAGGGAAGAATGTCACTTTGATCGCAGGGAAAGCACACAAACTATAGGGGAGAATTTCGCTTTGATCGCAAAGAAATCAGCAACCTATAGAAGAGAATGTCGCTTTGATCGCAAAGAAATCGGACGACCTATAGGGGAGAATGTCACTTGGATCACAGGGAAAGCAGACAAACTATAGAGGAGAATGTCCCTTTGATCGAAGGGAAAGCAGACAAACTATAGGGGACATTTCACTTTGATCGCAAAGAAATAAGACAACCTATAGGGGAGAATGTCCCTTTGATCACAGGGAAAGCAGACAAACTAATGTTTGTCTGCAGGGAAAGCAGACAAACTATAGGGGAGATGCCGTTTTGATCGCAAAGAAATCAGACAACCTATAGGGGAGAATTTCGCTTTGATCGCAGGGAAAGCAGACAAACTATAGGGGAGATTGTCCCTTTGATCGCAGGGAAAGCAGACAAACTATAGGGGACATTTCACTTTGATCCCAAAGAAATTAGACAACCTATAGGGGAGAATGTCCCTTTGATCGCAAGGGAAGCAGACAAACTATAGGGGAGATGTCGCTTTGATCGCAAAGAAATCAGACAACCTATAGCGGAGAACGTCCCTTTGATCGCAAAGAAATCAAGACAACCTATATGTGTCAATTTCGCTTTGATCGCAGGGAAAGCATACAAGCTAATGTTTCTCTGCAGGGAAAGCAGACAAACTATAGGGAAGGTGTCGCTTTGATCGCAAAGAAATCAGACAACTTATAGGGAAGAATTTCGCTTTGATCGCAAAGAAATCAAGACAACCTATAGGCGGGAATTTCGCTTTGATCGCAGGGAAAGCAGACAAACTATAGGGGGGGGGATGTCACTTTGAACGCAAAGAAATCAGACATCTTATAGGGAAGAATGTCGCTTTGATCGCAGGGAAAGCAGAAAAACTATAGGGAAGATGTCGCTTTAATCAGCAGAATGTCACTTTGATTGCAGTTAAAGCAGGCAAACTATAGGGGAGAATGTCCCTTTGATCGCAGGGAAAGCAGACAAGCTATAGGGGACATTTCACTTTGATCGCAAAGACATCAAACAATCTATAGGGGAAAATGTCCCTTTGATCGAAAGGAAAGCAGACAAACTATAGGGGGGATGTCACTTTGATCGCAAAGAAATCAGACAACCTATAGGGAAGAATGTCACTTTGATCGCAGCAGACAAAACTATAGCAGACAAACTATAGTGGAGAATGTTGCTTTGATCGCAGGGAAAGCAGACAAACTACAGGGAAGAGTGTTGCTTTGATCGCAGGGAAAGCAGACAAACTATAAGGAAGATGTCGCTTTAATCAGCAATAAAAGCAGAAAACCTATAGAGGAGAATATCGCTTTGATCGCAGAGGAAAGCGGACAAACTATAGGGGAGAATGTCCCTTTAATCGCAAGGAAAGCACACAAACTATAGAGGAGATGTCGCTTTGATCGCAAACAAATCAAACAACCTATAGGGGAGAACGTCCCTTTGATCGCAAGGAAGGCAGACAAACTATAGAGGGGATGTCACTTTGATCGCAAAGAAATCAGACAAACCAATCGCAGGGAAAGCAGACAAACTATAGGGGAGAATGTCACTTTGATGCAAAGAAATTAAACAGCCTTTAGGAGAAAGCAGACTTTGATTGCAGGGAAAGCAGACAAACTATAGGGGGATGTCGCTTTGATCGCAAAGAAAATCAGACAACCTATAGGGAAGAATGTCGCTTATAGGGGTACGAACTATAGGGGCACTTTGATCGACAAACAGGGAAGATGTCACTTTAATCAGCAGAAAGCAGAAAACCTATAGAGGAGAATATATGATCGCAGAGGGGATAATGTCGCTTTGATCGCAAGAAATCAGACAACCTATAGGAGAGAATGTCGCTTTGGTCGCAGGGAAAGCAGACAAACTATAGGGGGGATGTCACTATCGCAAAAAAATCAGACAACCTATAGGGTAGAATGTCACGGATCGCAAAGAAATCAGACAACTTATAATTTCGCTTTGATCGCATAGAATCAGACATCTATAGGAGAGATCGCTTCAATCGCAGGGAAAGCACACAAACTATAGGGGGGATGTCACTATGATCGGAAAGAAATCAGACAACTTATAGGGAAGAATGTCACTTTGATCGAAGGAAAGCACACAAACTATAGGGGAATGTCGCTTTGATCGCAGAGAATGCACACAAACTATAGGGAAGATGTCGCTTTAATCAGCAGGGAAAGCAAAAAACCTATAGAGGAGAATATCGCTTTGATCGCAGGGAAAGCAGACTAACTGTAGGAGGGATGCTGCTTTGATCGCAGTTCCCTGCGAAAGAAGTGAGTTCGCTGCACTTTTTTCGCAGGAAAGGCAGACAACCTGTAGAGGAGAATGTCGCTTTGATCGCAGGAAAAGCAGACAAACCATAGGGGCGATGTCGCTTTGATCGCAAAGAACTCAGACAACCTATAGGGAAGAATGTCACTTTGATCTTAGGGAAAGCAGACAAACTATAGGGAAGATGTCGCTTTAATCAGCAGGGAAAGCAGAAAACCTATAGAGGAGATTATCGCATCGATCGCAGGGAAAGTAGAGAAAATATAGAGGAGATGTCAATTTGATCACAAAGAAATCACATAACCTATAGGGATGAATGTCTCTTTGATCACAGGGAAAGCAGACAAACTATAGGGGAAATGTCGCTTTGATCGCAAAGGAATCAGACAACCTATAGGGGAGAATGTCGCTTTGATCGTAGGGAAAGAAGACAACCTATAGGGGGGATGACCCTTTGATCGCAAAGAAATCAGACAACCTATAGCGAAGAATGTCACTTTGGTCGCAGGGAAAGCAGACAAACTAATGTTTTTCTGCAGGAAAAGCAGACAAACTATAGGGGAGATGCCGTTTTGATCGCAAAGAAATCAGACAACCTATAGAGGAGAATGTCCTTTTGATCGCAGGAAAAGCAGACAAACTATAGGAAGATTTCGCTTTGATCGCAAAGAAATCAAGACAACCTATAGGGGTGAATTTCGCTTTGAACGCGAGGAAGGCAGACAAACTGTAGGGGGGGTGTCACTTTGATCGCAAAGAAATCAGACAACTTATAGGGAAGAATGTCGCTTTGATCGCAGGGAAAGCAGACAAACCATAAGGAAGATTTCGCTTTAATCAGCAGAATGTCGCTTTGATCGCAGGGAAAGCAGTCAAACTATAGGGAGAATGTCCCTTTCATCGCAGGAAAAGAAGACAAACTATAGGGGACATTTCACTTTGATCGCAAAGAAATCAGACAACCTATAGGGGAGAATGTCCCTTTAATCGCAAGGAAAGCAAACAAAATATAGGGGACATATCACTTTGATCGCAAAGAAATCAGAAAACCTATAGGGGAGAATGTCCCTTTATCGCAAGGAAAGCAGACAAACTATAGGGGAGATGTCGCTTTGATTGCAAAGAAATCAGACAACCTATAGGGGAGAACGTCCCTTTGATCGCAAAGAAATCAAGACAACCTATAGGGGTGAATTTCGCTTTGATCGCAAAAAGAAAGCAGACAAACAATGTTTGTCTGCAGGGAAAGCAGACAAACTATAGGGGAGATGCCGTATTGATCGCAAAGAAATCAGACAACCTATAGGGGAGAATGTCCTTTTGATCGCAGGGAAAGCAGACAAACTATAGGGAAGATGTCGCTTTGATCGCAAAGAAATGAAGACAATCTATAGGGGTGAATTTCGCTTTGAACGCGGGGAAAGCAGACGAACTATAGGGGTAGGGTGTCACTTTGATCGCAAAGAAATCAGACAACTTATAGGGAAGAATGTCGCTTTGATTGCAGGGAAAGCAGACAAACTATAGGGAATATGTTGCTTTAATCAGCAGAATGTCGCTTTGATCGCAGGGAAAGCAGACAAACTATAGGGGAGAATGTCCCTTTGATCGAAGGGAAAGCAGACAAACTATAGGGGACATTTCACTTTGATCGCAAAGAAATCAGACAACCTATAGGGGAGAATGTCCATTTGATCGCAAGGAAAGCAGACAAACTATAGGGGAGAATTTGTTTTGATCGCAAAGACATCAGACAACCTATAGGGAAGAATGTCGCTTTGATCGCAGGGAAAGCAGACAAACTATAGGAGAGAATGTTGCTTTGATCGTAGGGAAAGCAGACAAACTATAGGGAAGATGTCGCTTTGATCACAAAGACATCAGACAACCTATAGGGAAGAATGTCGCTTTGATCGCAGGGAAAGCAGACAAACTATAGGGGAGAATGTTGCTTTGATCGTAGGGAAAGCAGACAAACTATAGGGAAGATGTCGCTTTAATCATCACGGAAAGCAGAAAAATATAGAGGAGAATATCGCTTTGATCGCAGAGGAAAGCGGACAAACTATAGGGGAGATGTCGCTTAGATCGCAAAGAAATCAGACAACCTATAGGGGAGAATGTCCCTTTGGTCGCAGGCAAAGCAGACAAACTATAGGGGGAGATGTCGCTTTGATCGCAAAGAAAGCAGACAACCTATCGGGGAAAATGTCACTTTGATCGCAAACAAAACAGACAACCTATGGGGAAGAATGTCGCTTTGATCGCAAAGAAATCAGACAACCTATAGGAGATAATTTCACTTTGATCGCAAAGAAATCACACAATCTATCGGGGAGAATGTCGCTTCGATCGCAGGGAAAGCAGACAAACTATAGGGGATGTCACTTTGATTGGAAAGAAATCAGACAACTTATAGGGAAGAATGTCACTTTGATCGCAGGGAAAGCACACAAACTATAGGGGAGAATGTCACTTTGATCGCAAAGAAATAAGACAATCTATAGGGGAGAATGTCCCTTTGGTCGCAGGCAAAGCAGACAAACTATAGGGGAGATGTCGCTTTGATCAAAAAGAAAGCAGACAACCTATCGGGGAGAATGTCACTTTGATCGCAAACAAATCAGACAACCTATAGGGAAGAATGTCGCTTTGATCGCAAAGAAATCAGACAACCTATAGGGGAGAATGTCGCTTCGATCGCAGGGAAAGCAGACAAACTACAGGGGGGATGTCACTTTGATCGGACAGAAATCAGACAACTTATAGGGAAGAATGTCACTTTGATCGCAGGGAAAGCACACAAACTATAGGGGAGAATGTCACTTTGATCGCAAAGAAATAAGACAACCTATAGGGGAGAATGTCCGTTTGATCGCAGGGAAAGCAGACAAACTATAGGGGAGAATGTCGCTTTGATCGCAAAGAAATCAGACAACCTATAGGGGAGAATGTCGCTTTGATCACAGGAAAAGCAGACAAACTATAGGGGAGAATGTCCCTTTGATCGCAGGGAAAGCAGACAAACTATAAGGGACATTTCACTTTGATCGCAAAGAAATAAGACAACCTATAGGGGAGAATGTCCCTTTGATCGCAGGGAAAGCAGACAAACTATAGGGGAGATGTCGCTTTGATCGCAAAGAAATAAGACAACCTATAGGGGAGAATTTCGCTTTGATCGCAGGGAAAGCAGACAACCTATAGAGAAGAATGACGCATTCACGCAAGGAAATCAGACAAAATATAGGGGAGAATGTCGCTTTGATCGCAGGGAAAGCAGACAAACTATAGGGGAGAATGTCCCTTTGATCGCAGGGAAAGCAGACAAACTATAGGGGACATTTCACTTCGATCGCAAAGAAATTAGACAACCAATAGGGGAGAATGTCCCCTTGATCGCAAGGGAAGCAGACAAACTATAGGGGAGATGTCGCTTTGATCGCAAAGAAATCAGACAACCTATAGCGGAGAACGTCCCTTTGATCGCAAAGAAATCAAGACAACCTATAGGGGTGAATTTCGCTTTGATCGCAGGGAAAGCAGACAAACTAATGTTTCTCTGCAGAGAAAGCAGACAAACTATAGGGGAGATGCCGTTTTGATCGCAAAGAAATCAGACAACCTATTGGGGAGAATGTCCTTTTGATCGTTGGGAAAGCAGACAAACTATTGGGAAGATGTCGCTTTGATCGCAAAGAAATCAGACAACCTATAGGGAAAGT
>JAPEVW010000820.1:0-45509 GCA_027921565.1 Artemia sinica | reverse complement strand
TAACATTTAAAAATGATAGCTCCTATCCCACCCTCTTATAGTTAATAAATTTAAATTATTTATGAATACATATTTTGGGGGTAACTTCCGTGTTTCCATTCCTTTTTTTCAATTTCCCCAACCTTGGTACATAGCGTAGTCTAGCTAAATTTTGTCTCAATAGAATGGGTTTTTTTTTTTGGGAGGGGGGGGGGGGGTAAACATTTCAGAAAGAACATTTCTATCTTTCTATCAGGGACGTTCAAAAATTGTAGTATGAAACATTAAGAAAAATCTTATCTGAAAACAGCAAAAAAAAAAAAAAAAAAAATCTGCAAAACTTACAAATTCAGCTGTAGAAGAAACAATCTGTCGGCTGTCAATTTCACAACCAAATGAAGGCTGAAGCTTGTATAGTAGTGAAGGCATTTCTATTAATTCTATTCTAATTGGAAATAAAATTCTTGACTACGGAATGATGTAAGACATAGCGATTGGAAACTGCATTCGAAATTACATAATCATTTCATAAAGACGATATTTTTTGTAACATTATGAAGAACTTGTACATTGCATTATTGCATTGCATATTGATATCGTCTGGTTTTTATGCCAAGTAAAACAAAAGAGACGAAAATTAAGACCAAGAGAGTAGTGAAGAATTATGGTATGCAACAGAATATTTGGCAGGGAAAGTCACTGGTGACAAAATTGTAGGGGTCGGCCACCGTCGATTGCGTGGATTTCGGAGATTCGGGGGGAACAATTTTTTTTTTTCGAGATGACGCATACATTTCGGGGAAAAGACCTAAAATTCGGGGATAGTGCAAGCCCTGCTGATTTTTTAATCAGGAAAATCGAAACACCAAACCACACAAGAAGGAAAAGTCCGACGTTGCGGTTGACAAATTAAAGAATTGCGCAAAAATTAGTTTAAATCGAGCAAAGCCACCGCCTCTGCCGCGGTGCGCGCCTGTGGCCCGCCAGCGGCCCTTACGACACAATTCTGCGGCGTCGACGAGCCCTCTTGGCGGCGACGATTCGTCGATCCGCCGGCGCGGCACCGGGTCTCGTTTTGGTACATTTAAAAGCAAACCAATTTAAGGACCTGTTAATAGAATCAAATGTTACACCACTATTAAGATAAAGCAACGATCCCTTTTAGGATGTCTTAATTTTTACGTTTTAATTTGGTATCACTTCTGCACACTGGCTCAGTCAACGAACGGCTCTCCTTTGAGTTCTTAAAAGGACATGTCAGGATTAGTTTGTACACAAGTTTGAATTCGGGCCATCTGATAGTATTAGGACTATAGATAGCTTTTAGGAATTTGTATACATAGTTGAAATTCACTCTGTATTAAAACGTAGAGAAATAATCGGATTTCCCGAGTCATATCATGTCTATTTGATCACCATTTCAAGTGATACAAAGCATATTTCTTACACGTTTAATACTGTATATAACCACTATTGGTATTATAGATGGTGAGCAGCAAAAAATGCTTGCTGATAAATCATTCAATATTTCTGTATGCTGTTCAATTACTTCGCGGTTATTAAAAAATATTTAGTTTACGCTATGATTTTAAGATAATATTAATTGATAATGTCATAACTGGTGTAAGACTATAAAAACTTTCTAGATTCGTTTAGTGTTGTCAGGCTACATACTCAGATTTGATCTAAAATCCACTATCCTGTTTTTATACTTGACTTTTGTGCTTTCAGAAAAAGCGTTAGTTTTGTATAATCACAAAAGCATAGGGGAACATTAACTAGTTGGATATTGTACCAGTTATATTAATCTAGATAAATAGGCTGTAAGTAAGTACGGAGGGCCACAGTAGAAGATATAGACGAACAAGATCATTAGACCTCCAATGAGGTAGAATACGTCCAGTACAAGAGACAGCAATCAGAGGTCTACAATCCGTAGACGAAACAAGATCACGCGGCCTTTCTAGGCAAGCAGGGAGTCGAAATACTAACGGGAGTGGCGCAACTATGCTTAGTATTTTGTTATCCGTGATGTCACAATTCCGTGCTGAGACATTGCTTATATTGTTCGCGTTTCGAGGCTTAAAGTAACAGTTACGCTTCAAAGCATTAGGAAGAAACATCAAATACAAGGGATTTAGAAGTTTTGCTACGCAAATTTTATAAGGTGAGTTGGTGTTAGTAAATTTTCTTTGTTTTTCCAAATAAAATCTTTTTTGCCGGAAATGAAATTTTAGCCCACCCACCCCCAATTAATTTAAATTCAGGGTATTATTTAACATTCGAGGGGGGTGTCGGTTGCCAGAATTTATGCTAAGTGTAAAACCGGGCTGGCATTTTTTTATCTGATCAATTATAATTTTCTACTAGGCTAGCTTTTGAAACTGATCGTTTGGTATAAATTTAGGCCTACATGATGTATGTATGTTAAACGCGATCTTTTATCTAATTTTAGGCCTATATGATGGAAAACTGTGTATCAGTCTTTATATCTAAAGATAACATTTCGATTGTTTTCTAATGGGGGGGGGTATATGAAAATAGTAGTCTTTCAAAGACAAAATTCCGCCAAACTTTGTAAAAATGAATTTTTTTTTAGGAACCTATAAATCTAATTTCTTTTAAGGATAATTTAGTTACTGTCTTTTGATATAAATTTAGCCTATAAACTGTCCTTACGAGATTTCTCTGTCTAATTATAGTGAGAATGTGCTTTCATCCATATATTTATAACATTGCGGTTTTTTATAAAATGGGAGGAGGGTATAAGCTAATTCTTATATGGTAGAATTCTTAATGTATATGGTAATTCCTAGGTCTGGTATACATGTTACACTACATCAACATTTCTGCATTGAATAGATTTAAAGATGAAGTGATGAATGTTGGATGCATATGCGGAGAATAGCCATTGTGCTCAGTCTATGGAAAGAAAATCCAGTTTCGATCTAACAATTCTCTTCCTGGGGCTTCTTCTTCTGTTTATGTACGTGTTCGTCTTTTTCCTTCTTTTCTTTGACGGAGGCGATGTTCTTTCCGTTTCTGACCTAAGTAGAGACGATGCTTGTGCACTGTTTCTCGACCTTTAAACCTTTTCCATTTTGTTGAGGATTTCAATTGTTTGCAAGGGTTCGCGCACTGGACAGTAAGCTTTTCCGAACGCACTTTTTGCAAAATCATTGCCAGAGCTCCAATCGTACAGTTGTATAGATGCAAAATTGTCGCAGCCGGACAATATATTTCTAGCCAGAGGTAGTGCAGAGCGAAACACCTTAGCAACCAATTGCCAAAGACCATAGTCAGACATGATGATCGACTTTGTAAAGAGTCCATTCAATGCCCAGTTGAATTGGCCAAGCAGATTAACATAGTAGTTTATATCAGGACAAATGCAATACCACTTTCTACTAGACATCTAGTTTGTTGAACACCGGACAACGATGGTGTCGAAAATGGCGCATGTAATCACAGCCAAACCTTTTGATATTGCTAGGGGGATCACCTAATCAGCTCTTAGTGTTAACTGGTAGAAGTTCCAAATAGCGAAAGTGTTTTACGGGAATATACGAAGATGGTCATTATTGTCAATGATGAATATGATTCTTGATTGGTTTTTCGTTCAAGAATTGTAGGAGGGGGCATTGCTATTGCCAACTCTGATGTTTCAACAAGAATCATAGAGAAATATACAAGTGTCCGAGGAGGAGCTGGCGGTTAGTCAGCAAAAATAACATTAGTGTTTCGGCACTTTATCATTGATTATATTGTTTAAGTTTAAAGCAAGGCACATCTTTTAGATTATCATTGAGAATAACCTTTCATCGGCAATGGGCTGAACTACTTAGATCTTGCCCTCTTCCTTTGAATAGGTTGAATGAAGGCTCCTTTTTACAAGCCCCCCCCCCCGTGCAAATATTTATTGATAGAACGACATAAATCATTCAAACAAGTTAGTTCACTCGTATCTGTAATCACAATTGATATTTGAATTTATGCTGTTCGCCTATCGGGGGTGGTGCGGCCAAATCATGGGTCTAATTCTTATATCACTATTGCGATCTTCTCAGGATACATAGGTATTGAGAATACCAGTCACGAAAAGAGCCACTCAATACGCGCCGTTCGAATTTGATAGTGGGAGGAGTTTCGTCCAAAAAATCACTTGTTTAAGTCAAATCATTGTAGAGAGGGGTTATTTTGTCCCCCGGGGGAAAAAAAGGACATTGAACAGAAATGCAAGAGGAAATCAATCCTACTTGAAAACATTAAATGAACCTTTGTCAGTAAACGCTCACAGGCAAAAAGATTAAAGTTCAAAAAGAAATGTTAGAAAATTATTTAAATTCAGCTTTTTAAAAATGTATGAAAGGTACTAAAAAGGTCACGTTGTGACGTCTCGAACTTGCCCAAAAGAAGGTGACGCATGTCGCTGACCCTAACATAAACAACCATTCACGACCATAGACTTGCGAATATGGTTTGCTACACCAGAAAATAGAGAACATGTTGTTCTGAATAGAAATATCGCAGGGGCCGAGTTTCATTACTTGAAATTTCAAAGAAATCAGTTGTCGTTCTTTGCGGACGTTTGCAAGGTACAACGGCCAGGGAGGGGAGGTTCAAGTGTTATACTATGGGGGACACAGATTCTCTGTGTTAAAAGTAAAACCGGAAATTTATTGGAGGATTGGAAATGGTGTTACATTGGGCCCGCGAATCTGATTCCACGAACTGGAATGACGAGCATCTTACACCGAGTTGCGAAACGCAAGGCCCCCGATAAACTAGTAATGTTAAATTCGGAGACGAGTGAGTGATGGATAACAATGGAGTTTTCCCGGTCAAAAGTTAACTGTGTGGAAAACACAAGGCACGGATATATAACCAAGAGTGCAAAGGGCTTGCATACATACTTGGAAAAAATAACTATTCGACATGAGTGTCTACAGAAACGTGTGGACAGTGTCTAGAGACAAGAGCAAAAGTATGGCATCGCTCTTGTAAATACCAGAACTATACTGTTAGAGTGGAAAAAGGTATGTCTTGCATATCGGACAAAGTCTATTTGATCGATGAATCGGTGTAAGGTTACTCCCCCATGGCAACTATCGAATTTCAGATCGAGTTAGAATAGTATGGACTATCGAAACAACTCGGGTCTGGGTAAATACTTAAATTCCAAAAAAAAGTAACTGATGGGTGGGTAGGGGGGGAACAAACTAATGTAATCTTCATCCCATTGCCATCATCATCTTCATCGTCACTCTATTTAACTTTACTGCAGCAGCAGCTTATTCATATAAGGGTTTGTTTCCCGCCACAGCGAGCCACCCCCTTTCCGGCCCGCGGCTTGCAGGCCTCGAATCGAGGGGTGGGGACCACTGCGGCTGGCCTTCAACCTGGCCGGCCTTCGGCCCCGGAAGCGGGGGCTTGGGGGATTCTTGCGCTCAAAGAAGGTGTGAAGTCTGCTACAGGTTTAGAAAGTAATCTTGACAAGTTGCTATAGAAAAATTAAATTGCCCGCGGTAGCGAATTTGTAATACTCATGCAGCAAAAGGTTCTATTGAAATATTAGACCAAGCTATATAATAGTCACAGTCCGATAAAGGCCGCATTGGCTTAACGATGATAAGAACGATTCGTCCTATAATTCAGAGATATTGCACGCTGAACAATAATGCTTCTTTATTCATGATTAGATTGAAAAAAGATACTTAAAGATCCGTACGCAGGGCACAAGAGAAAGTTGCCGTTCGTGGATAGGATACAACTCCTGATTTTGATCTTGGGTTGCAGTTGAGGACATTAACAATCCCAATGATTTCTATGTGACATCCAGGTGCAAATGTCTCGGACCTCTCTACAAGATTTCAATAAAAACAAGGATTTTCGGACGACAACTCTCTCCACTATCAAAGCGACGGCGCGTATGGAGTGGCTCTTTTGACTGTATTCTCAAAAACATACCATTGATATCTGAGAAAAGATCGCAAATATGATATAAAAATTACGACCCTATGAATGGCCGGCATACACCCGATAGAGAACAGCATAAAATCAAATGATCAATTGGATGGATTAACATATGTTCGAACCTACCAATCGAGGAAACTCATTGTTTTGACTGATTTATGTCGTTCTATCAATAAAATAATTTCCGCCGCTAAAAAAGGAGCCTTTCAATCTAAACTATTCAAGGAAGAGGGGCACGAATCTAATTAGTTCACCCATTGCGTCGTATGAAAAGGTTATTCTCAATGACAATTCTTTAAAGATGTCCTTGCTTTAAACTCAATATAATTTTCCCACATGATAAAAGTGCCGGAAACACTAATATTATTTTGCTGACTAACCGCAGCTCGCCTCTCGGACACTTGCATATTTCTCTATGCTTCATTGTTGAAACATCCAGAGCTGGCACAATAAGCAATGTCCCCCTCTCAAGTTCACTTGAACGAAAAACCAATTCAAGTATATATCATCCATTACATATAACATCTTTCGTTATATTCGCTAAATATTCCTATTTGGGAACTCTGGCCAGTTAACACTAGAGATGAATTAGGTGATCCCTAGCAATTCAAAAAGTTTTGCTGTGATTCTACATGACATTTACGACCCATCGTGCCGGGTTCAAAAACAAGATGTATAATAGAAAAGTGGTTTCATTTGTCCGAGATAAAAACTGCTATGTAATAACTCTTTGGCCAAGACAAACTGGGCAATGGAATGGCTTATTACAAAGGCGATCATCAATGTCGGCTATGGTCTTGGCAGTTGGTTTGCTAAGGTGTTCGCTCTGCACTAACTCTGGCTAGAAAATAATTTACCGGCTGCGACGATTTTGATCCTTACACTGTTTTTTTACTATTGGAGCTCCTGGCCAAGGATTTACAAAAAATTGCCTCGGCAATCTAGTCCAGTGCGCGGGAAACCTGGCGAACATTGAAATCTCAACAAACGGAAAGGTTTAAAAAAGCGTCCGAGAAAACAGTCTGCACAATCATCAGTCTATACTTAGGTCAGAAACGAAAGAAATTCACCCGTCAAAGAAAAGAGGAAAAGACGACCGTACAATAAAAAGAAGAAGTAAGCCCCAGGAAGAGAATGTTAGATCGAAATGGATTTTACTTTCAACTAAGATGAGCAATGGCATATCTACACGCATGGACTCAAACCTGGCCATCACTTCACTTTAACTCTAATTCAATGCAGAAAAAATGTGATGTGAGCTGTTCGTAAACATGGATAACAGGAACAACGTTTACTCCAAACAAACACTCTACGATAATAACACTTGCAAATTTATTCAAGAGACTACCTTATGGAAATGCTTTCGGACACCTATAATTTACATACGAAAGTTCAAGAATCCGACAAGGAATGAACAGTTCGTGCTGATGGGATATCCTATGAGAACTTGTATTACCTAATTATTTCGCCAACCTCAGTGTCCTACATAAATGTCACTTTAGATGAGCACACAAGCAACAATCTCTCCAAATATACAAGCTATATCGCCAGTCATGTGATGGACAACCATTTCATACACGGGAATGAGAGGACCTCCAGTTGGATACGATCTAGTACGATATGATAGTACAGATGCACTTAAAAATGCTACAGACTAGTGAATCCGTCTAGTTGAAAAATATATGATGAAATATTTAATATGCCCCAATTGTACCACCTAAAATATTAAAGTGGATCATAAATTGACAGCGTGCCTCCATCCAAAATTCATTACGCAAGGACAAACTTCCTGCCAATCTCCGATGTAACTCTCTCCTCACCCAGCCATACTACAGCACGAAAAAGCAGCAGTTATGAGTTCTGTTGCTTTGGCCAGTGGAAAAAAATAAGTATCACAGTGGAAATAATATTAAATACATTGTTCTCATACAATTCACCAATCAAGTATCCTCGCCACAAGCTCACGCACCTTACACCGTAACCTTTATCAGTGGCGAACTTCCATCAAAATGGCATCCGCGCCTATGTTAAAAAGCGTAGTGTCAAATAGGATCGTGACTGCTGCCCACATCAAATTGAGAGTTTGGGCTTTCATCTCGTGTCTGCCAAAGTTAAATAGGGAATCCCACTCTACATATCTATCTTTTGATAAATCATATCTATAGGAGTTGTAGGAGTTCGACAAATATAAACAATAGATTTGATCGCAAAGTATTTGAACAATGGGTCTACTGCAGAAAACTCGCTAAAAACATGTATATTTGTCACTATATTGTCTGGCACCCAGGATATGATATTAGTACGAACGGGGGGAGTGTGCTGTTGACCGGCCATTTGCCGACCCATACCGAGAATTTATTGCACCTAATCTCAAGTAAATCCAATGAAACCTATTGGGAAATCACTCCCGGAAAAAGGCACGTGTTTCTACTAGGACCTGCACCATGACACCAGTCAATAATCAATGTATTTAATATGGACCTCCTACAGTCCAAATAAGATCCTATTGTCCATCTCGGACTCCTGGGAAAATTCAAAAGTGTCAAACAATACAATCCTTGTTATAGCAGTCGTCGATGTTAAGTAGCATTGGTTGTGCATACTTTTTTAAACAAATGAAGGACGATTGAATATTGATCCTCCGGTTACCCTCTACATCATAACTCCACACATCAACAACCATATTGAAATCAGTGGGAAAACTTGAATTCAGAATCTGAAGAGATGCTGGCATCTGACGACTCAAAGTTGCGGTTTATGCACTACATATTTTCATGTTCAGATAGTCGCGGCTTACTTACAAAGCACAGTTTGTCAAATTTACGTGGACAATCCACGTCTGAACGACTTATGGTGGAAAATAGTCCTCTCAGACTGTGTAATATTGATTTTAGTGCCCTACGGGTAAAGTGCCTTAAAAAATGCATGTGAATGTTTATCTAATAAAAAAATGTACATAACAATGCCTCTTATTCTTCACTTGATTTCTCTTCTTCGGTGTACAGGCCAAAACTGTCTGAGAGAACCACTAATGATGGTAGAATTACCTGTAATTCACTTTATAGTGAGTTGATTTGCTGCAAAGTACAGGATCAACAGTTTCTAAAGCTAAAAGTAACTTCACTCTTGTCGTATCTCCATTTGTATAGTCAATGAGACTACTTGAATTAATATGTTCTATGAAATTCACGTGTGTTCAATTTGCTATTGAAGCAATATCAAGGCAGTTGTCTTCAAGTCGGTGATCAAATTCGGAACTGCAACTAAAAATCACTAGGTCTTATAGTCTAACAGGAAGTGTCGTCACAAACGAGGACGTAGAAATCAAATTGTCTTGTTAATCACAACAGTTGAATGGTATTCTGATTCTTCCTCCCAAAATAATTTAAAACCAAGACAATACCAGTCTCATAGAAATAAACTAAATCACGTTTTAGGCCCCCTTTCTGTTTTTTCCAATCACACCAGGATAAGTATTCTCCACTGCATACATTTGCATAATGGCAATGGACCATAGTGCCCTCTAGGGTGAGAGTCACAAAAGTCTCTTAAAGACATGATCCTTATAGTCTTTAAATCTGTACTGCATATCTTATGTAATTGCAGACCGACTTGTAAATTTGCACATTTTCATTTATTCATCAATAATTGTACAATCTCACATATGACCAACCGCAAGAGTTATACATACCACTAGTAGACAGTTTTTTTTTTTTTTAACCCCTCTTTCGATGGGAGAGTCGTCTACAATGAATTACGGCAAGTTTTCAAAGTATATCTACAATATTTATTCTGCTTTGTTTCAATAATATATCAATAAATTGAGTAGGAATTGAGTCACGATCGTAAAAGCTCATACAATAGTCATATGGGGGCGAACCATTCCCTATTATATTGGCAAGTGTTCCCTGAGAAAAGATCTTCCTCTGAAGAGTATAATGAAATTCATCATCCATGAATCAAATGTTTTTCCATACATCACAAGATTTGACCTCTAATTCTCTCTTTCTCAAATGATTATTTTCATCCTAACAATGCTCACTCGATCTAGACAACAAGATTCGGCTACTTCAAGAATCTTCGTTAGCTTAAAATATATAACAAAAAAAAGAACCGGGGAATTTCAATTTCGAAATAATTGCTATTGTTGCGTCATCATACTACGACAATAATATATATTACACATATACAATTAGCGATATAAACGATTGTGCTCCTATATATCTTCGCTACTACATTTAAAGCACTTTTGAAGTCTATTCACATGTGCTATTATCAACTTTGCATGCGAAGCATAATTGACTCATTTAAATTTGCTCAATGATAACACGGTATCTTGCATTACTATCCAATCAAGACACAAGCGTGATCCTCTCGTATTTCTACGCAATGTTTTGATGATCGTATCATTGCTGCTGCGACCAAAAACAAACAAAAAAAAAAAACCACCTTTTTTTTTCCCAAACTACCAACTTCGAATAGTGTAACATCCATCATTATTGGAAAATTATACCTCAATAAATAATTCTATGAGTAAAAGTCAACACTGGTTCTCACTCTGCAATTCTGATGTCTCACAATAATAAAAAACTATACTGAAAATCCTCCTTATATCAGGTTGCGTTACTCCCGTTAGTATTTCTGATCCCTGACTGGCCTAGAAAGAGCACGTGATCTTGTTTGGCACGGATTGTAGACCTCCCGATTGGCTGTAATTGGTACTCACAGTATCTCTAATCCATTGGAGGTCAATGATCTTGCTCCGTGTAGTATCTACGTTGTTTACCCATCCTACTGAAGTAATACTTTTTGTCGTTTTAAGTTTCAATTCACTCTTTACTTTCCCCCTGGTGAAAACTGTTTTTTAATAATCATTGTTCGTTTTGATTAAATCAATGTAGAAACAAACGCTACCATGATCTTTTCTTATGTATACGGAATAATGTCATGTTTGTTTTAAGTGTTAATGTCACTCTTGTTCAGTTGAAAACTTATTATTTTCTAATATAATTTCTTAAATTACCGATCTAGGAGAGAGAACACACCTAGAAAAATACTGCAAACAACCTTCGACAGCTACCGAAAAAATTTCAAGGCACTATAAAACATAAAGTTATTATCCAACTTTACAAACATACATGTTTTCAGGAACGTTGCTTTCTCGATTGGCAAAAACGCGTTTTTACTGCGGGTTGACTCTCGTCCTGAAAACAGCATAATGAAGACAGGACTTATAGATCACCTACTGTACTACAGAAACTAGAAGGCTACGTAACACAATCGAGCTGTTTAAGGCTCATTAAAAGTTATATTTATACGTAATCAATTTTTATAAATTTGACTTGATAGCCATTCCCATAAAGTGCGTCTTATCGGTTAGTTCTCCCATTTGTTCAAATAAAAAAAGTCGGCTTTTCTAATGAACATGACAAAAAATGGTGTTTTTTTTCAAAGGGCCTTAGACCATAATACTGCAATGGTCCCGTTATAGGTTGACAGCTACCGCCTGCAACCATGATCGTGATTTTTTTTATTAGTTAGTAGAAAAAACGCTGTCTTATCCCTTATTCGACGAAATAATTTGTCTTCGTTTAAGTTTTACTCGCCCTGTTTCTTATTTCCTGGAAAAAATAACCATCAATACAGTTAAGTTGTACTTCGAGGGAGTTTGTCTTTGCATTTCTTCCGCACTAAGCATCCTTACCACAGGAAAAGGCGAGGGAGCAGCTGTCCACTATTTTCAACAACAGTCCAGTGGACATTCTTCTTTCATAGGCAACCCAAAAATCTCAGTCATCACCCATGAATTCCAGTGGGCTTCCAGTAGGCAATAACTCATCATAAAATGACATCTCGTTGTCCGAAGGACTGAGCATAGGAGTAATGAATTAGAAAACTTTTTATTTTGGGTCTCCAATCGCTCAACTGGCTCACCAGAAAAAAAAACACCTTTTTAAAAAAATCTTTAACTATTTGAATCCTATCTCTATGGCCTATCAACATTAGTTCTGCCTAAGGATGGATGGATGATAGACTATCTTCAATAAGTGTAATGACACATTTTGATACAATTCTGAAAAAGGTTCCTACTGCCAGCTTTGCCTTCACACAGACTATCTCTCTGGCTTTCTCATTAATAGACAGGCTCTTCAACTTTTCATCACAAGCTCCACCAATGGATTTTAGTTCGACTAGACGTTTAGATAAGGAAATTGAAAAAAAGTATATGCATATATGCTACGAACATGTACGAAAACAATCGTCTTGTAATTTTCAACCCCATGTCTCAGGTAGAAAAACGGGGATAGGGATCTTTGAATCAAGTCCTTTCTCTCGGTCCTATAGTCAATTTTAAAATGACATCAAGAAACTTCGAACTACTCTGAACGTCCAAATCGTGGATTGCTATAGCCATTTACTGTGAAAACCCTTTGAGAAATCTGCCAAAAAGTGTATTTTAGCGCCCATATGCACTTGCCAGATGACAGAATTTATAAATAAATACGTTAGATATGAGAAAAAGCTTGAATGAGCCATAAGAATCTCTCTATGATGTTGTGAGTAGCCCGCTAGACTTTGAAAAAAAAAGAGAAGAAAAAACAACAAAAAGAAGAGACAGACTTCAGGCTACCCGATTCGCAAAAAAGTGAATTTTCCTTTTTGTTAAGGGAGGGGTACTGTAACTTCAATTACATGGTTTGACCAATTTGATCCAATGGTACCCTTTATCATTTTGATCTAGACGCCATTTCGAGGGGTTTGGCTTTTTCGAAATCACAATAAATGTCTTTTTGCAATAAACTGTACTTAAGACAAACCGAATAAATAGCTAACATTCTGAGTCAGTGTCAGATGGGGAACTTTACTTTCCATTCATTTTTTTCAAAACGCGTTTTGATAACTTTTAGTTACTCTTATGGGCTTGGTTCGCTCTTTCTAGTTGCAGTGCCCCGCTGCAACCATGATACCTTGCAAGGACTGCTTTAAAAAAATGAACTAGAAAATGGTGAAAAAAAAACAGGGATACCGATATCACGATACGGACATGCGATCAACCAATAAGCCCGCTAATATACGGCGATCTCAATACGCTGATACCACATACAACCCTTCCCAGGGACTATGGAGGGTCATATCCATCATAAAAAACCATATATATTGGGACTTTGAATATTTTTAAACAAAATGGGCTATCTCAAAATTGTTATGGGACTTGTTGGGGGGAGGGGCCTGTGAGGGGGGGGCAAGTTTGCCTCCTATTCCTTTCGAGTCACTTTAAAAAGGCGCACTTACAAATTTGATTCCATTTCTCGGATGAAAATATTACACAGCTCTCTATGATTGCTCTGCCACCCCCGCCCTTCTAGAAAAAAAAGGAGACAGATCAGTGCTACAAATGCAACAAAAGTCAATTTCCTTAAGTTTCAAGGTGGGAGGAAGGTAGTTATCTACTAAAGGTTCTCTACCATGCTAATTCCAACGTGCACTTTGTATTTCAGAATTAACGCCCATTTTCAAGGGTTTCAGAGCCTCATTTTACGAAATCACCAGTAATTTCTTTTCGTCAGTAACTTTTACTTCTAAGATTTACCGACACAGTATTACCATTCCCGATTTTAGTGCTCTCAAATGGACAATTTTTATCCTCACTAGAACGTTTTTTGAAAACAGGTTTTCAACTTTCATTACTATGGCGCTGTGGTTCGCTCTTCACTAGGTTGCAGATGCCGCTGCAAACATGATATTGTGTGTAAAAGTTGAACTAAATCAAATACGTTATTTTCACGGTAGATTGTCAAATGGAAGTACAGCAATATTTTAGGGACGGCTGAGGATTAAATTGAAAATCGGGGCTTGCCTGGTTTCTTATGGTTGGACAACAGAAAAAGGCATACTGTAAGTATAGAAACGCTAAGGGCTATTTAAAGAGAAATCTCGGGGAATGTTGAAACACTAAAATCAAAAACACTATATGATCAGGTCGTCTCAAAAGGGCGTCTCAGAACGCCCAGGCAACTATTAGGATTATTAAGTGAAATTGCATGTGTACTCCTAAAAACAATAATCAACTTTATCTACGTTCACAATCTTTCTGGGAATACCTGGAGCATGTGAAACTTTAGAAATCAATCCCCTCCCAAAAACAATTATACACTTGATCACAAAAGACATAACCAAAACCAGCTCCAACTTTCTACAACAGTCTAAATCGAGTTCACACCAAGTTTTACATCTTTTTAAGAAAATTCCACCAAAACTAATGTTATCACAGTTTATTGGCGCCTTATGATTATCAAAGCCGAATTTTGTATTGGGAAGTGACATCCAAATCAAGATGATAAGGGCAGGTTAATAAATGTATAATTACTTTCAAACCCTTTACGGAAATAACAAGTGGACTATGACACGCTGCATAATTTATGATTACTTGCCCCTGGGACTGCACATGATGGATCAGGGAGAGCAGGGACCCCCCCCCTCAATATGTTTCTGGCTCCCTCATTCCGTGTTTTTTCTGTTCTCATTGTTTTACTTTTCAAAGTAAATTTGTCAATTTGGTTGATATGACGCCCTTGTAAAACTCCCCGCCAGATTTGGATCTATATTCCACCTTGCGACTGCATGGGTATGTCGAGGATGCACCAGTCTCATCAACCTAAAAAAACTCTTCTGTTAGCAATTACTGCAGTACAATGGCTCTAGACTGTTTATGCCGAAAAAAAACAAAGATAAAGGTTTGAGTTCACTCTGCTAGAACAGAATCAGAGAAAATAAAATAATTAAGGAAGCGCCACATCCTTAATGAATTATTCTGCAAAGATTAATTCAAGTCTTATGGCGTTTTAAGTCTTTTTTTTAAATATCTTCACAATAAATTTTCTAAAATAAATCGCACACAGGAAAAAAACCATCGACTCTTGTTAGTGCAATAGTAAAGAACAAACCCAAGGAAGAAGGCAACGACGCACTCAAAATGACAACATTTATGATTTCAATATCATCTGGCATACGAAGGTGCGTTTTGTCCAAACAATGGATTCCATTTTAATATTGTGACCCGTTTCTGTGGATGCTTGAATTATCCAGGTTATCTTTAGTCTTTGACAATATTCTTGAAGAAGAAACTAGATTTAGCTAGGGAGGGAACAGACGTTCTGGGAGGGGCTGCGGGGGTTGCCCCATAGGAAACACACACCTTGTCAAGTGTCCTGCTAGCAGTAAAAAAAAAATCGGTGTACCATGCCAATAAAAGTGATTCCTTGTTGTCAAGCAGGGGACGGTAAAGTTTCTGTCAGAATTCGGCCATCAATGATTATCATGATATACTTCTTGTTTGGAAAATGAATTGTGACAATGTTTCGCATAGACAAATGAACAATGATCCAAAATTAGTGACGACAATGAACAGTGTCTAATAATGACAAAAAAATTGTGACATAACCAAAACTTAATATGACAACGACACCACAGTGTCAAATAATAACAAAGAAATAATGAAAAGTGACACACAACTAAATTATAAAGGAAGATGAACGAAAAATCTGAATTCATCACACAATAATAAATATATACACCAATTTTATGCTCAATTCGCATAGCTGTGTTCATATTATCTGAAACATCCCATCTATAACCTTAAAGAACTAAAACATTTCTACAACTTTTCCGTCACCAATCTGTATATATCCTCATTTCTTTAACATCTTCTATTCTTCTTCTTCGATTTAACAGCTCGGCGGGGCTGCTTCGTAGTAATCTTTAGCACTTTCCTTCTTGCGTCGCTCTGGTGGGTCACAGGGCCACTGGCTTGAGTGACTCATTATTTAATGGATATTTTCAGATATCTTTCAAGTCGATCTTTGACTCAAGGACGTTCACGTATGAGCTGGTAGATGTCGATTTCCTATGCTCTTGTGTGCATGTCATAGTTGGGACTGCCCTCTTGGTGATAGCTGAGATTTTGTGGTGTTTGAAGATTTTAACACTTTACAAAGCAAGGTAATGTTGTGAAGACTTCAGCAGCTTACATTCAAATATGGCAATAGTCAATGTTTCATTATCATATTACAATGCCTGCACAAGAGGGGACAGGGGAATGAACCACTTGAATTAGAAAACTTATACGAGAATGCAAGGAAAATTAGTCCACTTGTTCCAGATGAATTCTACTGGGAAATTTTAGAGACAAAAGACGTATTGGGAAAGGGGATAAGGATGGACTAGTCTTATTAAAATTAAAATCTGTAGCCGCTCCATCGCGTAAAATATCTCTATCGGATTGGCTCCCCCTTGGTGGTCATTATTTTATGCATTTTTCGCTTTTCATCAGCCTGATGCTACACTTATGCTCAGAAGTGCGCTAGGAATATATGGAAAAAAGTCTTATGCCACTTGAAGCAAGTTATATATAATACTGAGACAATGATAAGTGTCAATGTCCAACTTATATTGAGGAAGTGAGGCAGCAAACCAAGGCTTGATAAAGAGTCCGAGTATACTATAATATTAATTTGAATTTCTAAATCAAACGTTGGTTTTCTTAAGGTGTCTAATGCATGATTATGGCATTAACTCAGCAGAATTATAGACATGCATATAATCTCTCCGCCATTACCAATGTTATAGGTGGGGAGGAAAGGAATACACACTTGCTTATTTTCAGTCATTTTGGCACCACATCAACAAATATTGGAGGAATGGTTTTATAAGAATTGTATGAAGTTCAGCATATTTTTTTCTGAACAAAAAGCAATGTGGGTTAGATCTCTACTCACTTTGAGAAATCCAGTATTTAGTATGGAATTGACCAATTCCATGGAGGGATAGGGGAAAGAGAGTGCAATACGACTTTGCTGTACAGGTGAACTTCTTCTGAATATTGGCATACTCATCTGCAATGCTTATAATGCTCGGATTTCTTAACCAATTATGTAGGGTGTTGAGCATTTGATCAATGTTTGTAAGATATTGTCAAGAGAAGCTACGTCCTTCCTTAATTGTTGTTAATCAACTTCCATAAGCAGAAAACTGTGCTTGTGGGTACCATACGACCAAATATCAGACGTATTATATTTATTTTTTGTTTCAATTTTTTGCATCTGAGGTCTTTGCACATGCAACATAGCAATTGAGCCCATAGTCAATATGGTTCATATGTGATTCGCAACAACTCGGCGTAAGGTTTTTCATTACAGCACCAGGGTGTGGAAAAGAAGTCTTTTAGTATATTTGTTGTTCTATACACATTTTTGGATTATGTTTGTGATTGGATGTGGAAATAGTTTGTTGGTCAAGCATAGACCTAGGTAATTAACCATGATTATCTTCTGGAATAGCATCCATTTGAGTTATTTTGCATTAAATGGTCCGCGTTCGGTGAAATTGGAATTATTTTTGACTTGGTAGGTGCAATGGGTAAAATCTGAAGATTTTTGAGAATTTTTCAAATTGAAAAGTGACTTGTGCAAGATTGGACTGTGCTATCTCCAGTTTTGCCAGATGACCATATCACCAGACGTCAGCATATTGTAGGACTTCGTGTTTGGGGAGGTAATGTCCAGAGATATAGGGCAAAAAGGAGGGCACAACTGAGGCACTTCATCCCTGAGTTAGGCCTTTGATTAATGTCTTTGGGTGATGAGGCTCGAACCAACATAAAACAATGGACATTCGCATTCTATGAAAGCATATTAAAAAGATACTAGTAGGTGGGTAGGTAGTCCACGGTTTGCAAGTTTGTTAAACGGTTTGGGGTTTCACACTGCATATGCCCCTTCAAAATCTAGGAAAGCTAGCAACATAGGACATTATTTTTGAGAATGATTATTTAGCATTTGTTAGCAAATGAAAGCATCTGTTGATGAGTGGTGTCCCTGAATCAGTTGAGTGGAGGGATCATTTTATTTTTTCAAACAAAATCAGAGGAGTCTTTAATAGTGCATTTTCTCAATTTTTCCCATAACAGGATGTAACATTATGGGCCTATAGGATTCAGGGTTATCTTCGGGTTTATTTTTTTAGGAATTGCGTAGGAGGGACGAACAATTCTTCCATATATTGGGGACATCGAAGAGCCCAGTCGTGATTCACAGTTTAGTAGCAGTTCCTGTTCGTATGAAGGGTCGAGATTCCTTTATCCATGCAGGGTGTATATTGTCATAGGCTGCCGCACGTTTGGTTTAATATGAATATGTATGAATATTAATTTCTGGATTGAAAATGGAACAGTTATATATTCGGTCCTAGGGACAGGGGTGGTAACTTGGGTTCCATAGGATAGTGGGGACTACTGCTTCGATTATTTGATGTTAATCAAATAACATCAAAAATCTTCCTCTAAAATCTTTCACATCTTGAGTACGGTTCAAGTATTCCCCCATGCACTCTGTGCTCTCTTCCACTTTTCAGCATAAGCCTGCGTTTCTCCACTGTCTGATGCGTTTCATGCAAAAACGGAGTTTTTGCGCTTTGTACAACAAATTTCCTAGCCCTTGAAAACACATCCAATCTGTGTAGTTTTAAATGTCTTCCCTTTTTTTTTAACGGAGAGTACTAGACTTTGTCGATAACTGCATTACATTCTCTCATTGTACTCAAGGCCGTACCAGAGGGGCGGGGGCGTGAAAAGCAGTCTCATTGGCAGATTCTGAATCTGCACCTTATGTCAGAAAAAGCAAGTCGAAGGTTGCTGTATCGCAAACTGCAATACGGAGCCAGAAAAGAAGTCTCCCATTGAAGTAAATTTTGCAGATGTGGCGCAGATTTGCAGAATCTGCTAACGGAGGACAGGCTTTGAGGGGGGTTTGAATCCCCTCCCCCCCGAAGTGTTGTCTGACTCTTAAAAACTAACAAAACATGGAATAAACAAATTTTGTATGCGTTTTTGAGTTTTTTTTAGGTTACCCCCCCCCACCCCCCCTTTTTTTTAGGTAAAATCCCCACTCCGAAAAAAAATCCGCGGTACGGCCTGATGTACTCCAGTCTCTAGAAAAGCAGATGTAAGACACATGTTAAGCGGTTAAAAAGGAAGATCGAACAAACTATCCCTGTACATATGCGAAGCATTTACCTCAGTGCCTAAAGGCAAACTCAATCACGCCAATCCTTTATCCTCGTGACTGAAACGGAACTACACTATTTCTGCACGTTTTCAGCGGTTGTATATGGCTACAGCCGTCTTTCTGAAAGGTTTCGAAGTTCTCTTCGAAAATCGTTTAAAGCAGCATCTTATGTTGTCTGTTGCCGGCATAAAGTAAAGAATAGGACCACGATTTCAGTTGCATAAAACGGCAGTTCCAGTAATAGGAATTGATTTTGGCAATGAAAACTGCTTTAGCAGCTGCCAGTTGGGGATTAGAAGTCCTTACGAATGAATTACAGCCTAAGGGATACCCGTAAGGGGCTTTGTGATGTTTTCCTCTGCTAGCCTTTCTAAAAGCTAGTCTTGGCCTTGTCAGGTAAATTTGCAGTAGTTTTTGGACAGAAATTAATAAAACTTGGTGGTTTGGAATTTAAATAGATATCAACGAAATTACAAAAATCTATTGTAAGTGTATTTATAGCCTATAGGATCGAACCTAAAATTAGGGCTATTGAGAAGCAAACATTTGGTAAAAAATTCTAATTTAGTACTATGGGCTATCTTCAAAGCGGGTTATGTAGGAAACTGAACTTTCAGGGGAGGTCTACAAGGCCTAAAGTTGCTGGGAGGTATCTTTGAATGACCCACCTAAAGTCCTTCTTCCTCAAGCAGGGTCCTTGAAATTTTGCCATACATGAAGGTCTATAGCCTACCTATTGAAATTTAGAGTAAAACAGCAGTTTACCTTTAATTTTCACTTATAAGTTCTTTTCTCTGGTTTAGTCTGAAAAATGCAATTCTTGGGTTAGGCCTATTTGAGTAGAATTTTAAGCCAACCAGGTTTTTTTCAAATCTAGAAATGTATTTGTGTATCTTAAAAAACTATATAAATTAGGAGTTGAGCAAAGTGTGAAGTTCTAAGACAATTTTGTATGTAACTTCATTCAGCAGAAGATCTATTTGCAAGGTTTCATTTTATAACACACATTATTTTTAAAGGTCAGGGCTCTCTAGAGAGAGAAGGAGTGGAGTAGGTTTTCTTCAAAATACCTTCCTGGGACCATAGGCTGGCTAGGGTAAAAGACCAGTATCCAATGAGCAAATTATGTAAAACTTAAAAACCCTATGTGTTATCAAATTAGACGTTAAAAAGGTTTTAATGCAATGAATAGCTAAAAACCAAGCTATGCAACAAAGTTATATTAAAAAATATTTAGATCATTCACTGAAAATGATTAGTTATTGACTCCTAGGAAAGACCTCTTTTTGGAAATACCAATATCCTATTTGATTGAAATATATTTTAGTGTTCAGATTATTCACTATTAATAGAAAGATGATGTCTTCAGATTCTAACAATACAAAACTTTCTCCTGATTTTATTCTAATAAATCACAAATATTAAACTATATTTCTTTCATTCACCTGCTTGTCAAAACAGAGACCACACATTGGATTTATGATGACAAATTATTTCCACTGGGCTGGCTCTAGTGAGAGAGATTGGTCTACACTGAATTGTGTCATACTGTAGTTAAAATGCGGCTAGTCCAAAAAACCCATTGAATTTTTTCCCTCCCCCACAACATGCAAAGAAAAAGTGGTCTTCCCAAAAAAGACGGCTTTTACCCGACTTCAGCTTGTACACCACTTTTCAGTTTCCTACAGCAGCTGTTCAGCAAGCATGTTCTTAGCTAGATCCCATGTCTAGCCAGAATCCACTGTCTAGGAAACAAATGTTCACATGTAAAATTTGGGCTTCGCTAAAAAACTACAAATTTAGTTTCAAATTGTATTTACTACCCAATCAACAGAGCTTATGTGGGCAAAAACTTTCAATATATAATCCGATTTTTACTGTCACAAGCTAATGGATGAGATAAGCCAACCAATTGCTTAGGTGGTTCATATTATGTCTGGGCGTTGCATCATTTGTCTTAAATGAAAAAAAAACCAATATGAGAAAACAAAAATTACTTTCAGTTTACAAATGTAAACAAAATGATGAAAATATGGATCTTGACCACATATGATTGGCTGTAATGGAAAATCCTAGGACATTGAGTTCTAGAGTATAGAACTCAATGTCAGCAAAGGCTGCCCTGTCTAGCGTTCTAGTAAGCTCTGAATTTTACTTGTGAAAGTATTGCCTAGACATTTGGATTCGGATAGACATGTGAGTCTAGTAGAAAGCTTGTGAATGCTGTTAACCAACCCTTTTCAAGATAGACAAAAGTAGCTGAAGTAGAATTTTACCACATTTTTCAGAAATAATCTTTTTCTCAATATACACAGCGATTGTAGTAATCACATTTATGATTGCAGCCTACTACAATGTCACCCAAATTGTATTTTCCACAGCAATTTCCTTGTTGTGCCCAATCTGTTTTACAATACCTGTAATGAATCAATACTGAAAATCAAGAAATGATAAAGTGCATAGCCTAAAAACATTTTATACAATTTTGACTAGTTATTTGACACATGAAATGATTTGACAATTGTCATCCTAAAAAGGGCCAATGCCTCCAGTAAATGGTATAAATTTAGAATTGTGACTCCTGACTAAGGAGACAGTTAAGCTGAAAATTCTTACTTAAAATATGTATAATGAGCCTATTTAAAATATATCCAAGGAGACCTTTATAATCAAGTCTACATTTTCTTCTTTTCACTTCAAAAAAAAATTCAATTTAAATGCAATGTAAAATTTTGAAATTGCTGATATAATAAATTGTTTCTATAGATTAGCATTTTAATTCTGGCCCAGTTCCTGGCCAACATCTGTTGATTTGAATTGAAGTTAATGTAGGTTGTACCAATATTTTGTAATGTTGCCCACTGCTCATTAAAAAAAAAACAACCAAAAAAAACAGAATTACAATGACTGGATGAATGCCTATCTAGAGACACCAATTATTTCGGCAATTTCAACAAGATTTATGCATTTGTCAGCATGGAGCGTTATTTAATTTTTGTCTTTAAGCTGGAAAAGAAGCGATTTTAGAGGAACGACTGAGATAAAAGGTTCTCCCCTTGGATCATATAAGACTAGGATATATGCATATCTTTACATGTAAGAATTGTTTTCTTAACAGGTCTCTTTATTAAAGGACCAATTCTCAAGTTATATCACAGTAAATTTATACTTTTATCATTTATAAAATCGCTTCTGCGGCCTGTATTGCTTTTTACTAAGCATGATCTGAAACAATGAAGGTTAATTATTTAGAATACTGTAATTACCTATTGTGTTGCTGCTTAGTGTTGTGGGAAAGGCGCCTTGTTGGTGTTATGGTGCAACAGCAATTCTGTCCTCGCTTGAAACTCTTAGTGCAGCGAAGATCAGTCAGGATGCTGTTCTTGGTTGAGGACCACATCACTATCTTATCCTTTGTTTTATATTAGTGACTATATTTGTGGTAGAATGTGTTGTTCTTTTTCTTTCTTTTTTTGTTGTTGTATTACTCCACCTATTTACATTTATGGTACAGTGGTTAATATAAAATAAATAAATAAAATAATTGGCTAAAAAGAAGCGGACAGCCTACATAAAATCACTGCCTCAGCAATTTTTTTAGACCCCTGAAGCGGCCTTGAAAGAGCTTTATAAAACCATCAACTTGTGTTTTCATGCATTTTTATTACATTTATATGAATAGACAAGCATTTTTTGGGGAGGGGGAGATGTCTGCAATAAAATCGCAGAGATCTGGAAGGTGCAGCTAGACAAGCATTGTAGCAAACTATTGTATGTCATGTTAATAAATCAAGAGGGAGTACTCAACCAGATTTGTCCAGGTAAAAGATAGGAATAGGGCAACAATAGGATAAGAAAAAGTCAAAGAGGAGATGGACATAACATTTTGAGAATTTGCTCGAACTGTGGTAGAGTTACAGGAAAAAATATAGAGGAATAATGATAAAGGTTTGTGACACCTGATGGTGAAGGAAGATTTATTTTGTGAGGAAAACTTAGTGACTTGCTAAAAAGGAGTAAAAAATAATAAGGGTTCCCCGTCGCGTAGTCTGGTCAATGAGTTTTTTAAATGGTGTTTGTGAAGTTGTAGATAATACTAGAGATATGAATATGATTCTGAAAACAAGGATAAGTTCTAGTGATTTAGGAAAACTTTAATTAAGCTCCTCTGTAAGGGGGTGAACAAGAGTGAATGTGGTAATTATAGTGTTAGGCTGTTTTTGTAGTATAGCACATAATTGTACTAATTGATACCTCTTAGACCTTGAGATGCGTATGATAAAGTTGTAAGAGAACAGCATGGTTTTAGAAAGGGCCCTAGAGGATGTGTTGAAAAATCTTTACTCTTAGATCAATAATGAGAAGTGTATAAGCTATAAAACCCATCTTGTCCTCAGTTCTACTTCTTAGAGCACGCATTTTATTGGATATGATTATAGAGCCTGGCAAAGGTAAAGTCCTTGTATCATATACAGATAAATACAATTGAGTGATTAGTGCTATATAACAAGAGATGACTTTGCCTAACAGTGGTTAAGTAAATGGAGGTTAGTTGTTGGCAATATTAAATAGGATGGTTAAGCAGGTTGCACATGTCCTCATTTATATGGATCATTTTAATGATCTCTTCGCCCTAAGGCGCCAAAAAGGCAATGTTTTTAGGAAAATATGCACTAATTAGGAAAGTAAGACTCTCTAAGATTGATTATGTGTGATAAAAGCCAGTTACATGAAAATGTTTAGCAAAATGAAAAAAACTTCTAAAGTTGCGGAGTTCAGGGTGCATCAAGAATAGATTTGAAAAATTAATATTGAGGAAGACTAGTAGCTTAGGGACTGGATTGTGAATGGGAAGAGATGATGCTGTGGTAGACAAGAAGATTGATCAAAGGACAGCCCGAGTACCTTAGATAGTGTTAATAGTAGACAGTGGGTGGAAGTGAAGATGTTTACAAAAAGATCGAATTGCAAAGGCCCAGGGGTTGTTTTCTCACATTTGAAAAAGTTTAAAGAAAAGCATGATAATCTGCAACCAAGATTATAATATTTTAAGTACTGGATGACAAGGGTTACGTATGGCTCTTAAGCATGGGCCCCAATAAGATAGAGGAGAATTGCTAGAGTTCTGAGATGATGCTTCAAGATTATTTTGTGTACCAATGACTGGATGTATATGAGAAACAAGTGTGGTTAATATTACTTTAGGGCTATGATGAGAACGAAAAGTGTGAGATGACTAGGACACAATTTGGCGGTGACGGCTGAATTCGGCAACCATCTAGGGTCAAATGAAAAAACTGGTCAGCCCCAAAGGGGGTCGGATTCTGTGCAAAGGAAAAATTTAAAGAAATGGGAAACTTCTAAGAGGGACTCTGTGAATATGTTCTGATGGATGAGAAGCATGCATAGCTCTGTTTGGTCACAGACGCAGGCACGACAGTGAGTTGTTAGTAGTAGTAATTTGTGCCACCGCCCAAGAATCGTTTGTGTTGTGACTCAAACTATAATGCCATAAAGCCGTCTGTTACTCCAAACCTCATTCAACTGCAGATCTGATCAATTTGATGACGCAATGTAGCCTCCTCTAGAGAATGCTTGAGCACAAACACTTGAGCTATATTTTGTCCAGGCTCAGCAGAATCGCTGAATTTGACAGTAGGTAGGGCTGATGACACAATCATTTGAAAAAACATAACCCCCCCCCCCTGAAACAAAAAGATCAGAGTCAGGTGCAGTTTTAGAAAGTAGCTGCAAGTGTTAGCTAGTATTATTTTCATCAGGTTTGCTATATCGAAGTCCCCCTATGGCAGATTTGGGCAGCAGAAAACAAAGATTGAATGTCATTCTTGTCAAACGGAATTCATTGTTAAAAAGTGTTCTAACAAGTGTACATGTTAAAAGCTACTCACTCTCTTGATTGGTTCCAAGGCCAAAATTATCATCAGGTTGCATCAAACTGATGTAGTGATGGTTGTAGTGGTTGTAGGAATGGGTTGACGTTTCCTGACAGACTGACAGCGGTCCAACGTTTCACCAAGAAATGGTGATAAAGTATTCTCAACCATGTGATGTTGTAGTGCGAGTTCTCCGGGTGCATCCTAGGCCCACCTCTTCTCTCATTTACATTAAATGGACATGACAAAGGGAAGCCAAAAAATAATATCAACTTTATGCCAATGACTCCAGCTTTCAGACCAGCCATTCAACAAAGCTGACAATTAGACCCAGAGAACCAGGAAGTGTGAACAGTAAGCAAATGGCTGCTTTGAGTTCAACATCAATTACCTGCAGTGTCCTCCATTTTGGCAATGAGAATCTCACCACCAGTATTACAATACATGACCAGAACGCCTGGTCTGATATTCAGCTACAAACTAGTCATGAAGAACAAGATTGCGGAGTACTTATTGATCAGTAAAGACGTTCCATGGGCATTGGCAGCAAGTGGTGTTGAACAGCTAAATCAAGTTTAAGCTGCTGAAATGCACTATCACCAAGATGCTCCGTTCCTGTCCTCCTGAGACTTTACAAGGCTATAATTAGACTGTTCTTGGATTTTGAAACCTATCCAGACTGCCACTGCCGACAAGCCTGACACAGAATAACTGAAGGAGTTCAAAGACATGCCATCAAATGCATCACAGGGTCGCAAACTACTGTAGTTAATAAGATGATTAAGAGACTGAAGCACCTAAAAATACCAGCACTGGTCTTAGAATCACAGATGTGATATGAGACTGAACTACAAATATAATAGTAAACCAAACAACACCCTCCTCACAAGGACACTACTATCAACACAACACTAGAGGAACTTGAAGAAGTTAGCAAAGCAGAGTTTGAAGACCAAATGTGCCAAAACGTTTTACTGAGTGTATTCCAACAATCCTGGAAAACCTTCAAGACGAAACCAGGGACGCACCACTAGTGCCCCTTTAGTCAAGAACCTTGACATAAGAATGGAAAAACAAGCATGGAATAAAAGTGGACAGTCCATCCCTCTCAAGTTGCCATATAATGTAACATTACCGGGCCATAACACGGTGACATTCCAAAGTTTAAAAAAAAAGAGTAAAAAAACATATTTAAAACTTAGATGATCAGCAAATAAAAAAGCCAATAATACTTTATAGCTAAAATGACCAGAAATTAATGCCAAAGAATAGTTGAAACCAGATAGTCTGTAAAGAGAGTATCAGAATAGTTCTTGATTCATCAGGTTGTTGAATCTGAAATCCCTTCTGGCAGGTAAGCAAAACGAGGTGATGAGTGATATCCTTGCAAACTGGATTGTAATCCAGTTATGATGTGTCATACATTTAAAAAACTTCCCTGCTGGTTGATTGTCTTTAGTCTTTTTGTTCCTTGCTTCGTTTGTTGGTTGATTGCGTTACATGATATGTGAATGTAACATGGACAATGACAGTATGCCAATTCTAGTTCTCTGTTCATCAGGTTTGATTGGATCTGGAAATTATGGCAACCCAGTGTCCAAACAAAAGGTATTAAGCTGATTATCCTTTCAAACATGTAACACATTTTAAAAATTCCATTGTTTGTTGCATGCCGTCCATGATGTCCATGTCAATGATGTCAATTCTTTTTTGCTTTCAACATACCTTCTAAATTCAAGTTGCCTTTTCCCACTCCTAGGAACACTATTACCCAGTTTGCCCCCTGAACAAACTGTAAGTAAGGAGCAACCTGGCTCAATAGTAACAAACCTAAAAAACGGAATTTGATAACCAAAAGATACACCAAAAAGAATGGATTTTTTATGCTGATTTTCAAATGTATAAGTTTTATCAGATTAATCATACCTATCAAAAGTTACAAGCCTTAAAAGATTGTCTTATTTTTGAAAAAGGGGGGAGACATCCCTAAAAAGTGATAGGAATCTAAGCGCAAAATCAAGCCATCATGATTTCAAGGTATAAGAGGAACCTACTGTAGAGGTTTCAAGCTCCTACCTGACAAAAGTGTGGAATTTTGCGTTTTTGCTCTAGAAAGACCAGAATGCGTGTTATTTTTGGTTTTTTCCAGAGGGATTGTATGATCCAGTTAGTAATAAAATTCGGGATGGGGTTCATTGCGTAACAGAAATTAAAATGTTCTAGGCCCTTTGTAAGTGACGAAAAATTGGAGGGTAACTTGGCCCTCCCACGCTCAGTTTTTCCCCAAAGTCACCTAATAAAAATTCGAGTAGCTCATTTTGTATTCAGCATACCTGAAAATCTTAAAAAAATAGTCTTGAGGATGACTTAATCTTCCACAGTCCCAGGGGAAGAAGGGTGCAGTTAGAACTCCCCCGTTGCCAGTGTTTACATTAGTATTTGTTTCGAAGTAGCAGAGGCTTCCAGGAGAGATTTTTTGGGGGGGGTGGAGGAGGAGGTTGTGTGGGAAGGATATTTCATGGGGCGGCGACATTTCTCATGAGTGAAGGGTGCCGATTTCCCAGCTATCTAAAAAAAAAGACAGAAATTAAATAAAAAAAAAACAAGTTTTTTCACTGAAGTAAGGAGTGACATTAGAACTTTAAAACACACGAAATTATTAGGTATATGAGGGGTTTCCTCCTCAGTCAGTACTTGCTCTTTTACGCTAAAAGTTTATTTTTTAGAGTTTAAAAAAGTTATCTCTTCTATTAAACGTCCTTTGTGATTCAGGGGTCATTCTTAAAGAATTGGCACAAAATTGAAATTTAGCCGGTAAAGAGGCGAGGCATTGACTAGGGGAACAAACCCTTAATATCCATAATGAAAATATACCGAAGATAGAATTCGTACCTAAGTAATTCGTAAGTTCGTCAGATCAAAAGTTCGAGAAGCCATTTAGCAAACAAAATATGCAAATTTGTTTTAATCATTCATTTACAGTTAGCCCAAACAAGCGGCATTAATTCAAAAACATCCAGAAATAATAAAAAAAACAAGTTTTTTTAACTGAAGTAAGAGTGACAGTAAAAAACTTAAAAAGCGCAACGGAAATATTCAGTATTGATAAGGGGCCTGTCCCCGTCCTCACGCCTCGCTCTTTACAATAAAGTCTTTATGTCCCTTTTTCTTTAAAAAAATAGAGTAGTGAGAAAGAGTCTAACTTTAGCGTAAAGAGCGAGGCGTGAGGAGGGGACAAGCCTCTAATATACGGATAATTTCTGTTTGTTTCAAGTTTTAATCGCTATCTTATTTGAGTTAAAAAAAAACTTGTTTTAAAATAAGACTTATAGTTTCTTTTTTCCCATTAGAAGTTACATGCTCCTTGTCTCAATCATTGAAAGAACCTGGAATAATTACCAAACTTGGAACTGCATACGAAGATAGAAACACTTAGAAAATTGCAACTTTGATCTCAATACAATTCGTTGTTCTTTGACGCTTAGAAATATTCTTTGTTACAAAAAAACTCCCTGTGTAATTAAACTTGAAAACCAACCGCTCATCTGCTATTGTTTTTTCTATCCTTGAAGTGTTTTAACACTACAACAACGATACTTTCCTCTCTTGACATCAAGACTTTTAAAGATAGGTGGATTAGTGTTAAATAGATTCACCTAATTCTGTGGCAGACAGTTCAACTAGATTTGGGGGGGCAAGGAGCAAGACAGGCAGCGATCACGTAGATTTTGTACTACCCCTTAGGTTTGAAAATACTCTTTGGCTATTTTCAATCAACAATGTTTTCTTTGTGTTCATTGAAAAAAATGATAAATCATGCTAACCCCATATATCTCGAAGATACTTTTTGCACCCCCCTGTCCCTAATTTTCTTGATTGAAACCACTGCCTTAGATTAGTTTGAATTGGTCTATCAAATACCCAATAACGCCAGGGTGTGAAAAATCTAGCTATTACTATGCCATCAAACCTTATCCTGGCAAAAAGCCAGGATTGATATGAAATCATATCAATCAAAACTATCCTGGCAGATATGATTCGTTCCCCTTTCCTCATACATAGAATTGGATGAACTTCAGACGAGTAGAAGACCAGGGTGGCAATCTAAAGGGAAGGGGAGTTTCATTATTTTTCTTATTAATTCTCATTCCAAGGACGCTAAAATGAATATCAAGATGAACTAATGATTAGTAGAAACAGCGACAGCATATGATCTTCAAATAATATAAAACAAAAAATCGAGAATTACATTTTTGTAGATGGTCTAGTGATGGAGTTTTGGTGGTGGTAGGCATCAATAAAAAAAAAAAACATGGGGAAAATAAGCTAAACCCATATAGCACCAAATAGGTTACCTTCCCCTCAAAAATTAGCTGTCTTTAGCAGTAAATATATTATAATGTTTGAATTTTTTGTACGAAAGACTGCCAACTTGAATGTATAGTCTGCTTTTATCCTATTTTCATGTCATCATGGTAACACAGACAAATGTGAACGATATGCAAAAATTTCTAAAAACAAGACAAAATTAGTGAATCATAGATTCAGCTACGGAATATACTTAAGGTGGATGTCAAGGGCAAAATCATTTGTGATGCCCTTTCATTTGCCTTTAGTTCGCCAATTTTCACTTATTTTAGCAAGCATTCCGATGAGGTATCCTAATGACTGAATTTATTGCGTCTTTATGTTACTCCCTTCATACATTGAAAGTTGAATTTGAAACTTTCTCTTTGCACTTTAATTCTTTTTTATACACAGAGTTTTCATTGATATCTAGCAAAGACTCGATTAGTCGAATTTGACTTCAAATCATTCGAGTATCCGTTGATATCTGATAGAGCCTTTCTGCAAGGTATCTAATGACTCAAATTTGTTATGACCCTTACGGTCTCCCTCTCACCAAATTCAAATTTGTACTTTTCAAATTCACACTAGGTGTCTAATGACTGGAATGTTTGTCCTTACTGTCTACCTCCACCAATAGTCGAATTTGCACTAACAATTACACTGGTGTCTAATTGCACTGAATTTCGAATGATTTCGTTTCATGGGTCTAGGATTTTGATGTGCGGGAAAATAATTAATCTTTTTTTTAAATTGCTTGAAAGTTTTTTTAAACAACAGGGGTCTGTGTTTGGGTTGGACTTTATGATAATTGGTATTATGCCTGTCGGAAGCACTTTGAAAAAAAAAACCTTAGCCAAAGGAATCTAGCAAAAAAAAAAAAAAAAAAAAAAAAAAAACAAAAAAAAAAAAAAAAAAAAAAAAAAAAAAAAAAAAAAAAAAAAATCATAGAAGAGACGTCGCAATTGCGTCATGAGAATTGAAATTACTTTTCCTATTTTGTACACGTTTGAAATTACTGATTCACGAGACGTTACATTGAAGTAGAATGGTTTTGTTTCATTTGTTTCTATAGGATTTAGTGTACGCAAGGGTGTATCCCGTCTTTGTTTTTTTTTCTCTCGGGGGTAGGGGGTTCTACAAAAAAAACTTAGAAAAGACTATAAAATTTATTATTATGCATTTTGTTTCCATTTTACGAATGATTTTCGAGGGGGGTGGGCTAGGGGGTCCCATTCGGATAACACGACCCCTGGGTACGGCCTTGAGAGTACAGAAATATTTTTTCTGGGAAATATAAAATTTTGGGACGCCAGAGTAAATTCTATTTCTACTCAGCTTGTTTTTGACTTGCACTGCTATTTGGGAATTTATGCTTGTGAAAGCCCTTTTAAAAACTATATATAAGGGCAAATCAAAACCAAAAAAAATTATCTAAAAAAAGAAAAAATATAAAAAAAATAATGAATATAACCAACAAAAAAAAACCACAAATACACAAAATAAACTAAATTAGCAACAAACAAAAAAAGCTCAGAGACTTCGATGGCATTGGCATTACATACATTTTTTTGCATATATCAGTAGATAAAAACCTGTAAAATATTGATATTTTAGAATTATCTTATGAGCAGACGCCTTTACTTGTGTCTACCATGTCGACTAACTTTGATGTCGAACAAAACATGATTGGAATCTGATGTGGGTTTGATGCAAATAGTAAACTACGTCAAAACAATGTTAGGTCGTGAGGGTGGCACCATAACGTTAAAAGCAGTTGAACGATGAGTTAAAAGGAATGATCAGCATGGTATGCAGAAGGAAACGGTAAAAAAATCAATCACTATGAAGAAGTGAACGAGAAACGCCCATTTTTAAAAATCACTGGCAAACAGGGTATAACTCTCCTAAATCTGATCAAATCTCTTTTGTTTTTCATTTACGCTAAATTATAAAGTTCAAATAGGGTTAAAAATCTTTTCATACAGTGATTCTCACAAACAGTGATCAATTAACCAAAAATACTAGATATTCGGTCAATATGCAGTGACCGTCATCAGTAGTAAAACTAAACTTTATTTAAGTCCTTGCCAAAATTTACTTATATCATATGATGATTTACGTAGGGCAGAGAACTGCCTATAGCCCACTTCTGAATTGCCACCATGAAGTTGGGACTGGGTCAGCGCCATGACTCAAGCCAGCAGGAGCAAACAGCTTGAATGACGTGTCTTTAGAAATCTGGGGGGACAAGAACATGAAGCGTCGGTATGATTGCTACCCAACCGCACCATAGTACTCAACCTAGGGAAACGAACCAGCGGTGACACCGGCTCCTGCGCTACCCCGATGTTCGCATTGTCAAGCTGAACCCACCTGTAAATTGAACCCCGTGTAATGAACCCTCCGTGCAACTGAACACCGTGTAAACTAACACCCCGGAAACTGAACCCTCGTGCTACTGAACACCCTTAAACTGACCTCGTGCAATAGTTTTTCCTTAGGGGCAGTAGAAGTAAGTAATAGGTGTTGAATTAGTAGAGCCAGTAGCAGTATTAATAGCATGTAGTAGCAGTAGACTGCCCAGAAGTTTACTCTTGTTACGCTTAGCTGTTCAAAAAAATTGTGATACAACCAGTATCGGCCGATATACAGCAATCTGTATGTTATGCAAGTTATCAATTGTTAAAAATATCCAGGTTTTTCTAAGAAGGGGTGATCCTAAAAAACTTTCGAAGGAGGCTCATTCGATTTCTTTCTTTCAATTGACAGTCAAGTTCAGTTCGAAGAGCCACAAAGGTAAATCACGACAATAAGACTTCCCTCCTGAAAACGACACCCTCCCACCCCCCCACCCCCACCCAAATAATCAGATCAACATAAATAAACATTTGTTCAAAATAGTCTCGAAGCATCAAACATAAACCATGTCTTTGGGGTTAACAACCCCACCAGCAGGCTCTGGGGAAAGGGCTATAAGGTAAGTAGTTGTTCATTGCAACACGGTACTGATTTGTGGAAAAAAATTTTGCAGAATATGTGGGGGAGGGGCTCATTCGATTGGAAAGCAAAATTTCCAGTGACGTTTTCAGAGTTAAAGGGTACGGAGGGCTTCCACCCCACCCTATTTTTCTCACAAAGACATCGATCTAAATTTGGGGACGGCCATTGCATTTAAACAGTTTAAGGTTAAACATAATTGTAGCACATAGTAAATAACTTGGTTCATCAACCCTATTGTGTTTCTTAACCAATGCAGGTACGGTGGTTGAGTTACACCGAGGATCTCTGCTGACGGGGGTTCAGTAACGGGGGTTCAGGTAAAATGGGGGTTTCGTTAAATGGGGTTGAGGTGCACGAGGGTTCAGTTAAACAGGGGCTCAGTAGCACGAGGGGTTCAGTTGGCACGGGGGTTCAGTTGCACGCTGTTTCGGAATACGGGGGCTCAGTGTACACGCACACATGTCACGTGATACCAAGCCGTACTAATCGGGGGGGGTTTTTAGGGAGTTTGAACAACCCTAGAATGTTTGTTTGACACGTAAAAACGTTACAAGTGGATTATTAAAAAAAAAAACCACCCCCCAGTTTTATGTTTTTTTTTTTAATTACACTCCCATCCCCGAAAAAATTACTTTTGTGAATGCCCTCCCCCTTCCCGGAAAAAAAAATTCCGGTACATACGTCCCGTTAATAAACACTCTTAGTTAGTATGCCTACTACCACGCTATGATGCTAGCTGAACTAAAGCCACTTCAAAGGTCCTATCTGAGAATTTTTGCTCTGGGGAGGGGGAGCAAAAAAAAAACAATACAAAAAATACGCAACCAAAATATTCAAAGGGTTTGTTACGTTTTTACTGGGCGGAAAATATTAAGGGGGGGGGTCCCAAACCAAGTAGTACCCCCTGGCAGGGGCTGAACCGTCCGAGACCATTTCTATGGAGGGCGATTTCGTAAAATTTACCGAATCGACTACCTGATTTTATGCGAATTAATTGTCTGCAGAAAATCAAGATTATCGTAAAATTTTCGAATGCAAATTAAATGAGCGGGCGTGCGCGCCCTTCTGCCCCCTGGATACCAACCTTGTTAATATCTCTCAATTAAAAGGACCAATATTTATTAATGATCTCGTGTGGTTCTTCGTTAATTGAAACATAACACTTATCAAGGAAGTGTAAAAAAAAAAATATAAAAAAAAAAAAAAAATGAACTAGGGAGGAAACCTGGTATGTAAAGCCCCTCCACTATACAACAAAACTAATTTTAGGCATTAATTCTGGCGGCCACGGCTGGCTTAATTTAAGGATTGGGGGGGGGGGGGCGGTGGAGGGGGGAGGAGGGGGGAAGGGGGGGATGGAGGTAGGGGGAGGGGGGGGGGGGTGGGGGGGGGGTGGGGGAATTTGATACTTCCTTCCGACTAGGTTTTTTTTTTTTTTTAAAAGCACATTTTTTTTTACGTAGGTTTTTTTATGGTTCTTTTTTTGTTTTTTTTGTTCTTTTTTGTTGATTTCATTTCAAAGCGAAAATCAAAGGCTGGGTTTTCAGGGATAACCCTCCTTGTAGAGACTTTTCCAAATGAGGGCCAGTGTCTTATAAAGTGGTGTTGTGTTTTACATAAAACAATATTGGCAGTTATTGTAGTGTTAGCAATAATTAACAATATTGAAAGTAAAGCTTCTTAACTTTTCTTTTTTTTCAGACAAATTCATGTCAGAGGTAGCTAAAAATTAGGACCGGATATCGCGACTAATTACATTTTAAATAGGGTTTTCCTCGAGCTGTACCCAACGCCGATCCAGGGGGACCACTTAAGACAGGCCCACATAAAATTCAAAGAATCCACAGAAATAGACAGTTTTCATTTAGTGTATCTTCGTCATTATGGTACTGTAGGCTCATTTTTTCTCTGCCATTTTCACTTGACTTGGGGGGGGGGGGGGGGGGGGGGGGAAGGCGGGGGGAGGAGGGGGGAAAAAAGAAAAAACCGGCTCCCCAAACTCCCCCCCTGGATTTTTGGGTGGAAATTATGCAAATGCTTAGGCTTCCCTGTTTGCTGTCAGACTTCAGTGTTACAAACAGAAAAAATACTGTTGCAATTGTTGAAGTCCTCTAGTTTCAGAAGAGGATCCTGCTCCTTCCTCTCAACTTTGCAATTTGTATTGGGCTAGTGTAAAAAACCCCTAAGCATTAAAATTATTTTTATAAAAAATTTCAGCTAGGATTACTTTGGAAATTTGAATTCTATTGGATTAGGTATGTTATTAACATAAAAAACTAAATAACATAACATAAAATACAAACAAGAAAAAATAACATAAACGAAACATAAAATAACCATAACATAAAAATAACATAAACTAAATAACATATACATCAAAATACGAAAATTTTTTTTTTTTTTTTTTTAAAATACAAACAAGTTTTTATTTGAAGAAAAAAAAATGGAAGAAAAGAAAAAAAAAACTGAAAGAGGTTTAAAAGAGCCTTTGGCCGGGAGAGGGAATAGTCTAAAAGTACTATTATTGTTTAATTTGTTTGTGTTATTTCATATGAATAAAAGCTCTATGTTGTGTAGGCAAAGGGTCTTTTATAGGGCTGTCGCGCTGGATATGGAATCCTCTGTCCGAAGGGCGGGCGGCGCGATGTCCTAGTTTGGCCGGGTTTATTTTGGTTTGGACGGGGGTCCCTTCTTAGTGGCAGTTGACTCTATGCCCAGCCCCCCCCCCCTCCCCCCCCAGAGTGGCGGCCAAGCTCTAAATGGGACATGGAGAAACCTAGGGGAACGGGAAAGAAGGAGAAGGGGTTGTGCAGAAAAATAGGGATATCGGCCGGTTTCCCTACCCCCCCCCCACACCCACCCCCACCATTTGCACTTCCTGACTAAAGGGGGTGGCTCAAAACTCCCTACCCCAACCCCCCTTGGATTACGGTCATGAAAATTACAATGCATGCTGGTAGCCTAGTTTTATTTTTTTTTTTTTTATTAAATTTGACAGCATAAAGACATTTGATATTCCGTTTTAAAATTTTTAGGCGTAAAATAGATTAAATTTGAGGCGTTTGAGATATTCGGCTGTGAATCTTCAAACTGATGGGCTAGATAGTGATTGAAAAGTACAACTTAAAAATATCTGCCGTTTCACAAGTTTCTCAGTTTGACCGTGTTTTTTTTTTTTTTTTGTAAGAACGGCTCGAACCAGTAAATTGTTTGTGGGAAAACTGCTGGCTAGAAAATAGTTGGGAAAAATTAACTGATGCTTGATTTTAATTTACAAATGAGTGTCATCTTGTTTTTTTTTTTTTTTGTGTTTTTCTTTTTTTTTTCTTTTTTTGTTTTTTTTTTTTTTTGAAAAATTCTATGGCTATTTTCGATTACTAGGAGTTACATTGTTGAATTACAAGTAGCCTAATTTTAGGGGCTAATTTAGTAGTCAACAAGTTTGGTTTTCTTAAATTTGTTTAAAATCACAAGGTCTTATGGTTATTCATAACCACTAAAACCCTTCATGGGTACCATCGGCTAATAAAAAAATAAAACAAAAGTTCAACAACATGAAATTTTTTTATAAAGGAAGACGAGAAGCGAAGGATACACCCTTAAATACAAATTAATATATAAATAGAATAGAGAAAGCTAATCCCTAAATGTTTTTCGTATCCACACCTATCCAACCCAATTTTCACAACTGTTTTAGTTCCCACGGAGCTTCCTATCACTAATATAAAAATCAAGTCCATTCGCTCTTACATTAAAAATCGGAAAAAAAAATTTCCTCTTCACACTACAAACCACCCCAAAAAAAATAATTAAACCCAAAATCCCCCAAACAAAATTTTGAGTAAATCATCCTCTCCGTCTTCATCCATTGTGCAACATCTCCGACTTCAGGTCTTTCCCAAATATGTTCCATACCGGACTGGTAGAAATTCCCTTGAATATATCTTCTACTGTCTGTCCTCCTTCCCCAATTTAGTTTTTTTTTAATAACCATTGCCCTTAAAATAGAGCCCCCACCCCCCCCCCCCCCCCACCCCCCCCCCCCCCCCCCCCCCTCCCCCCCCACCCACCCACCCACCCGCCCCCCCCATCCCCCCCCCCCCCCCCCCCCCCCCCCCCCCCCCCCCCCCCCCCCCCCCCCCCCCCCCCCCCCCCCCCCCCCCCCCCCCCCCCCCCCCCCCACCCCCCCCCCCCCCCCCCCCCCCCCCCCCCCCCCCCCCCCCCCCCCCCCCCCCCCCCCCCATCCCCCCCCCCCCCCCCCCCCCCCCCCCCCCCCCCCCCCCCCCCCCCCCCCCCCCCCCCCCCCCCCCCCCCCCCCCCCACCCCCACCCCCCCCCCCCCCCCCCCCCCCCCCCCCCCCCCCCCCCCCCCCCCCCCCCCACCCCCCCCCCCCCCCCCCCCCCCCCCCCCCCCCCCCCCCCCCCCCCCCCCCCCCCCCCACCCCCCCCCCCCCCCCCCCCCCCCCCCCCCCCCCCCCCCCCCCCCCCCCCCCCCCCCCCCCCCCCCCCCCCCCCCCCCCACCCCCCTCCCCCCGCACCCCCCCCCCCCCCCCCCCCCCCTCCCCCCCCCCCCCCCACCCCCCCCCCCCCCCCCCCCCCCCCCCCCCCCCCCCCCCCCCCCCCCCCCCCCCCCCCCCCCCCCCCCCCCCCCCCCCCCTCCCCCCCCCCCCCCCCCCCCCCCCCCCCCCTCCCCCCCCCCCCCCCCCCCCCCCCTCCCCCATATACTATTTTGTTTTTTTTTGGCACAAATGAGTTTCAATGGGGCGGGGACATAAGTATAGTTAGTAAACAGCAATATTTCTTATTCGGGTGATACTACCAAACTGGTGTCTTGCCCGGGAGAAATTTGCAGTGATTAACTTTATTTTCAAGATCTAAGTTTAATATGTGTTTTAGGCTAAATTTGGAATTGTGATGATGCATATGCGGTGTGAACGAGCTAATTTAGCGCTCCTCATTTGCCACCACTTTCACCCGGAAAATGCCACTTTCATCTCAGGACTTCTGCCACCTAAAAAAATTTAGTGGCCAGCGACTCAGCTGAAATGGATGTTTAAAAGTCTTCATTGATTTAGAGCGATGATGATTTTAGAGGCACATGGCGAAATAATATAAAATAAAAAAAAAAAAAAATAAAAAAATAATAATATTTGAATGATCTCCCTGCAATATTAGAAGAAAACGAGCCGCCACATCCAAAAAAAAAAAATAATCTTTTAAGCGGGGAAAAGAAAAACAAAGGTCCTTCCAGTTTGAATAAATACTTCTCAAATAGGGGGAGTATTTAGGGAGACTTCGGGGGGGGGGGGGAAAGACCTTTTTTTCTTTATTTTTTTTTTTATTTTTTTTTTTTTTATTTTTTTTTTTTTGGTTAAACCGGGGCGGAGATTGGGGGGAGGAGAGAAGGAGGCTCTAAAGACATGAAATAGTCGTTTTTTTGCTGCTATTTTTATAGAAGGGGTGCCTTGTTTTAAAAAAAGGGGCTTAATACGCTTCAAATTCTCATGCTTAGAGAATAGTGAATACGTAAACGAATTTATTCTTAGCTAAAAATAGGAAATTCTTTTACTCTGCCAAATTCAGTTTAATCCAAGTACTTTCGGCGTTTAACTATTTTTGTGTAATTTTCAAGTTGTTGATATCAACAGATCCCCGCTGTTAAATTCAATCCTAGCTTTATCCTCAACTCTTCAAACCACATGCTCACTGCTGTGAAGATTTTTATTTTAAGTGCTATTGATTATTATTAAAAAGAATTTATTCTTTCATTTTATAAGATTGTATGGTAGCTATGGCATGGTGTTAATCTGGATTTCTTCGCGTTGTTTTATGGGTAGTTGGCGTTATTGTCATTTCTACTACTGCTAAAGTCCCCTGGGCCAACACAGCGCAAAGGTCATGGCCAGGTTTATTGGCTATATTTAATTCCAGGCTGATTATTCCTCGATAGAAAAGACTTTTTCATGCAACTTGAAATCAATAAGTTTCGCGGTTCTCAGGAGTCTCAAAATTTTTGTATGCCCTTTTATCCACTGCTGTCACAAGGTTCCAGACAGTTTCAGATCCACCCAGGGCTGTATCCAGGATTTTTTATGGGGGGGGGGACACTGAAAGAATTTTTTTTTTGGGTGGGGGGTGTTCATAGAAGTTTTTGTTCTTATTTTTATTTTTTTTTTGCAACCTATATGTTATACGACCAGTTTTAAGAGTTGGGGTAATATTCCCAGGGGGGGGGGCAAATCATTCCCTAGATCCATCCCGGTTGTGTGTGCCCACATGTTTACTGCTAAACTTCAGCTCAAATTTTCAGGTCATGCGTTTGCATTCCATGGAAAGAGTCGGCTTATGGGAACTGGTGCCAAAAGCCAGATGATTACCAACTTGAGAAACACCTTTTACGTTTTAAACGTCCTCCTTGGACGACCCTTCGAAGATCCTATTGTGCAGGAAGAGTGAAGTTTATTACTTATAATGTATCAGAAATCACACACTGGCGGAGTTGCCATATCTGTTATATGTAATATGCCATTTAGTTTCTTTCACTATATAGATATATAGATATATATATATATATATAGATATATATATATATATATATATATAGATTATATAATAATATATATATATATATATATATATACTATATATATATATATATATATATATATATTATATATATATATATATATATATATTATATTTCACGACTATATATATATATTACTTATAACAAGTAATATAATTACTTATTATAAAAGTATCATATTATTTATATATTTGTAATAAGTTTCTCTTTGCATAATAATAAGATCAGCAACTTTTTTTCGGAGTATTACATTACGTAACTCATTTTATTAAATAAGTAACTCGATAGAGTTACTCTGTAACTCCAGTAACTAATAAGTATATTAAGCTAATTATAGTTATCTTATCAAACGGACAGTATTGTATATCTGTAAATTGTTTCTCTAAAACGGCCTAATAACTTTTTTTTCTAAAATTTGGCATACTAACCATTTTCCGATGTGAAAAGACGATCTAGATTGGTCACCATTTTGAGAAATTTATGTTCCCCTCCCAGCCCCTCTTAATATTCTCCATAAATTGGCTGCTGACTGAAATTAGAGACCCTTGAAAGGCAAAAGCCTTGAAAAGTTTCAAAATGCAATTGTTTGTTGAGGAATCAGTTGGTTCTGAGGTTTTTAGAGAAATTTTAAAATGCTACGCATTGCGGCAGAAAAATTAAAATAATAATTTGCATACCATGGTACCGAGCTCTGCTCTGTTTTTTCAGTGTGAAAAAATCGTCTTAGATAGTCAACTGGGGAAAATTTATTTATGGCCTTAATTGATTTTTGGAATACCATTTTTTATATGAAGTATAACGTCACAAATACCCAAAACACCCAATGCTGGGATGGTTTTACTTTTTTCATCCAGTAAAATGAAACTAAAGTTGTTTTGCCAAAGTCTCAAATTATCTTTTCTCGCTAGTGAGGCTTGGTCTCCTGGTACTATTATATAAGCTGCAATATTTATATGTTTATATAATTCATGTCTAAAAACAAGGAAATGTGTTGTGCACCATTGCTCAATTTTTCTTTTTGTTTGAGGGTTATAAATATATTCAACCCCTTACAATAAAACAAGCATCTTTTAAAGCGTCAGATGCCATTCGACGGAAATTCACAAAAGATTACGACTTTTTTTTAATGCAACCTTCACAGCTCTTTCAACAATGAGGATTTTCCGCTAGTCCTCGTAATTCACTCATTTAATTTTAGGTTTGATGTATTTTGAAAATTTGGTAGTTACCAGCTGTTTGGTATTTAGCCCAAACAGAGGACCAAGGACTTCAAAGGCTACCCCATTCCTCGGATGGCGAAAGGAGCTGAAGCACTTATATACCCATCCTCAGCGTTGGAGATGGTGACTCGGCATAGGTTTGCACCTATGCCGAGTTTGGAGAGGAAGGAAGTGGGCTATGCAGCATTTGCTCAAGCCCAAATTTTTTCTTGTTTCCGCGAGGCTTGCATAATTATCCCCCTCTCCTTCGCAAAAAATACTCCATTTTTTTCTTTTAAAGTTGTTAGTTTAAAATATAGGTCGACTTAACCCTTCTCTTTAATTCTGTAAGAATATGCCAAGAAAAAGATGATAAGCAAAAAAAAAAAACGTTGACTAATGCGGGGGAAAATTTTTTTGGGTGAAGAATTTTTTTTTACCAAAAGAAAGGTTGAGATGGCTCCATCTAAGGCCAAACGAAAAGTAGTCTCCGAATGGGGTCTCGGAATGATCCGAAGACTGTCTCCGATGAATGTCTCCAAAAACTCGGAACAGGGTCTCCGAATGATCCAAAGACTTCGAAGAATGTCTCTAAAGACTCAGAATGGGGTCTCCGAATATTCCAAAGACTCTGAAAAATGTCTCTGAAAACTCCAGATCGGTTCTCCAAATGATCCCGAAGACTCTGAAGAATGTCTCCGAAGACACTGAATGGGGGTCTCCGAATGATCCGAAGACTCTAAAGAATGTCTCCGAAGACTCTGAATGGGATCTCCGAATGATCCGAAGACTGATGAATGTCTCCGAAAACTCCGGATGGGGTCTCCGAATGATCCTGAAGACTCCGAAGAATGTCTCCGAAGACTCTGAATGGGGTCTCCGAATGATCCAAAGACTCCGAAGAATGTCTCTGAATACTCCAGATGGTTCTCCAAATGATCCCGAAGACTCCAAAGAATGTCTCTGAAGACTCTGAATGGGGTCTCCGAATGATCCCGAAGACACCGAAGAATGTCTCCGAAGACACTGAATGGGGTCTCCGATGATCTTGAAGACTCCGAAGAATGTCTCCAAAGACTCTGAATGGGGTCTCTAAATCATCTGAAGACTCCGGATGGGGTCTCCAAATGATCCCGAAGAATGTCCCCGAAGGACTCTGAATGGGGTCTTTAAATGATCCGAAGACTCTGAATGGTGTCTCCGAATGATCCAAAGACTCTGATGAATGTCTCCGAGACTCCAAAGAATGTCACCGAAGACTCGGAATGGGGTCTCCAAATGTCTCCGAATGGCTGGGACGAGATCGTAGGAAAGGGTGTAAAGTACTTCTGTTGAGTATGTAAAGAGGTTTGGATCGACTGGGATGGAGGAGGAGCGTACGCAGTTGCGTTGGTCTCAGGGAGCTTTGTGCTACAGTGAGTTGTTAGTAGTAATAGAAGGTCGAACTTTTAAATTCATAGGTTTGAAATTTTTTCATAACTTGTCTAATTTGTTTTAAAATAAGTTTGATAATATTTTTCTGTTATTTTAGGGTGATTTTGCTGAGGAGAGCAGGAAACATTTACCATTGAACAGGTTGCAGCCATGTTGTTTACCAAATTGAAAGAAATTGCCTGTTCTGCTCTGGCCACAAAAATTACCGACTGTGTTATTACTGTAAGTTATTTTAGGTTAAAAAAAAATAATTTAAGTTCTCCTGGAAAAAATGTTTTGCACAACAAATTATTAATAACTAATAAATTGGTATAAAACACGTGAGAAAAGAAATTTTCGTGAGAAAAGAAAGTTTAATATAAATTGGAAAAATACGTGAGAAAAGAAATTTTCGTGAGAAAAAGAAAGTTTTGTTGAAACGATTGGTAAAAATTTTACCTTAAATTTGTTTTACCGTTTTCTTTGAAACTATTGACACAAAAAAATATGAATAATTATTACATATTCGGTATGCATAAGGCTGATCAGTATAAATACGTGAAAGAAAGTTATAAACTTATATTGTTTCTGTTTCTGTTCTATATTAATTTCTTTAACGGTTTAATTATCTTTCATATGACTAATGAATTAATTAATGATTATAACAACAGGTCGATATGCATAAGGCTGATAAGGCCGTAAATACGAGAAAAAAAAATGTTACAATGTTTTTTTTGTTTCTTTTTTGAGGCTCATTAGTAATTTTGAATCATTCATTACCATAAATGAAGCCTATAAACCAGTAAAATCTTAAAACCCGTAATTACTGTTGTAAATTAGATGTGAGTTTCTTTTCTCTTTATATATATTTTTTTACAATTGAAATGAATTACAACTGATTTTTACAATTGAAGTATAATAATAGTGGGTTAATCTTTTATGACAGCGAAATTTAAATCAAAACACACAGGAAATAAAACGAAAAAAAAAATCGCACCACAAATAAATAAACAAGTGAAATAAAACACAAATAAAATCGTACCATATATATAATATTATTAAATAAAAATCGCCACCACAGGCGAAAAAAAAAAATGTATATAACAAGTGGCCATGTGCCATTAAATTTAATTACAGAGAAGCTGGGGCAATTTACTTCTGGAGAACATTACAATAATTTTTTTTAATTAATAATGTCATAATTATACTATAATATAAATTAATATTAAAATTTATAATTGATAATTATTTATTAATGTTTATAATTTTACAATTTACAGTAAAATATTGATATATATATTTATATTTAAGTAGTTAATATTAATTTATAATTTTACATTTTACATAGTATAATAATAAATAACAGATATTATTTATAATTTTACAATAATTAATTATGTCATTACAATAATTTTTTTGAGGCTTTATTCATAAGTAACTTTGAAATATTCATTGCCATAAATGAAGCCGATAAGACATTAAAATCTGAAACCCACAGTAACTATTGTTAATCAGATTCTTGAGACATTCACTATTCGTTGTCAGAAGCACTGTTCGTTGCTGCCACCTTCTTGTACAAAGCGTCTGCCTATCGAAGGCAGGAATAAAATTGAATCTTTGAGATGCCCTACCAGTTGTTTTTACACGCTCTTTGTTCCTTTTTTTGTCAATGCATTTAATCGGTCATAATTCTTTCAGTTGTAAAGTATTTATATTGTGAAAAATAGCATAATTTCGTTGTAGCCTTGGCCAATTGGGAAAGCTGTTTTTATTAAGTCAATCTTGAATCTTTTTGATAACGGGCAAGATTTTTGAGACAGTGAAAAATAAAAAGAACTCCTCTTAATATAAAATTAATAATAAAAGTCTGAATATTTCGGACTTCCTTTCGAAATAAATGGAATGTGAGGCTGATATATTATATATATATATATATATATATATATATATATATATATATATATATATATATATATTATATATATTTATATTATATATATATATATATATATATATATATATATATATATATATATAGATATATATATACATATATATATAATATCTTGCAGTCCTTAAATTAATCCTTAAAATTAATTAGTCCTTAAATTAGAATTAATCCTTAAATCCAATTTAATCCAATTTAATTTAAAAATTGATATAAGACCGTTAGATTGCCTGTAATGAGAGGCAAACAATGAGAGTCTAACGGTCTTTTGTCAATTTTAAATTCTTGGTCAGCATGCCTGAGACTCTAGGCAGGCATGCCTTTCCAAAAACTAACAAACAAGTATGTGTCCAATAAGAGAGTCATGCATACTCCCGCAATTTACCCGTGCCCCACCCATTTAAACATTTGCCTCTCAATTACTTGGATTATCTGTCTTTGGCTTTTCTCTGTCTACAATTGGCCATGTCTTGATGCCAACTATGCAACCTACTGCAAAATACTTGATAACTTTAATTCAAAATCAACGGACTCGGTCGAGGCCTTCCGCCTCGTTGTTTTTTTCGTACAAGACAAAGAAAATTACAAGAAAACGGAAATAAAACAAGATTCATTTTAGGTATTAAAGATATATTTGAATACTTGAAAATAAAATTTCTTTTGGATTGGTGATTTTTTGATGATCATCATTTTTTTTATTTTCTGCAGGCCACTTATATCTAGACTTCACTTAGTCCCGTGACATGAAGGTTGTTAAAGAAGTTGTTTGATCCGCTGTCTGGGTTAACTGCTCACGCAGCTGGTGTCTATCTGGTAGCCATTTAGCTATCTAGGGGGTGGGAGGGGGTCTGGTTGTCCTCCAATTTTGTTGGTCATTTTAAAAGGGACAAGAACTTTTAATTTCCTTTCGAATAATTAATAATAAACCGGGCCATAATGCTTCTTGGAGAGGGATCAAAGGAGAATTTTGTAATCTCCTTTCCTTGAGTGTGACCAGATTGGCTCTCTGAAGAAGGAAGATATGAGTGGCCTGAAGAAAATAAAAGAATAATCATCATCAAAAAGTCACCAAGCGAAAAGAACATCATCAAAATTTGGTGATAAATCACTAACTGTGACATCCCTACATAAGGAAGGCTACTAAGTTGCTTGTGATCCAGGAGAATAACTGAGCTAAACGGAAGAAAAGCCGAAAAAAAGTATCAAGAGCCTTGCAACCGAAATATCAACCAAAATATCAACCGAAATATCTTGCAACCGAAATATCAAGAGCCTTGCAACCGAAGAAAAGCCGAAAAAAGTATCAAGAGCCTTGCAACCGAAATATCTGCAAGAAGTAGCTCTCCTCACGTTTAGGCTAAACTGTGATATGGTATTACAAACAAACAGGAATAAAAAAGAAGTTTCTTCAAATGAAAGTAAGGTGTGACATTAGAAAGATTGATTATGTGGAAAGAGGTCATACACCTAATCTGGGAAAAAAACAACTTCATTTTTTTTTTACGAAAATATTCGAAAAAAGAATTATTTCCTTTCAATTCGCCATTAAGCCATTATCTTGGAAAATAGCATTTTTTAGTATAAATAATTTCTAAGACCACACTGGCGAATTAGTGATGGAATTTGAGTGCAATGTTTAAACGTTCCAAGAATAAAAGTAAACTTCCAATCGCTGCTTCTTAACTCATTTCACTTAACTTATCCTCCCTTTTTTACCATTATCCTTTCAAGCCTTCTTCTTTTTCTTTACCACACTTTAATATTTTGTTCTGCTTTTTATTGTTTAAAAATTTGATATAAGGCTTAATTATAAGACAAATTCTATCCAATTCTACCTTATTACAAACAAAATACAAAATTAAATAAACTGCTAATTACTCCCCAAGAAAGATACAAGAACACATGTAGTGTTTTACATAGTGTAAAAACACACATATACATATGGGTAAATATACACAAAACGCAAAACTGCTACCTAACAAATACCTCGATCTACTTTTAAGTATTCCTGGACATAAGTGCTACTATTCCTAAAGTGCTAAGTTCTGCTTGTTTTTTTTTTTCTGTTTCGACAGTGGTTGGTTGTCTCTTTTTTGTTGTAGTTGTC